>JAOTQJ010061328.1:0-13761 GCA_025642045.1 Solanum sejunctum | reverse complement strand
ATCATCATATGCAACTTGTCCTCAATTCCAACCCCAAATTTGAAATTCAAAATTCAACTAACAACCAACCTTTTTTCTTGTTTTACCTTCATTATAATGCACCCCTAATACACCCACAAGCTTTAGTTAACATAAATGAGGCTAGAAATTAACATACCTTTCAATCTCCTTACAAGATCCACATCTTCCTAGCCATCAAACCAAGCATTTCCTTGACCAAATAACGCCTCCACGCCACTTAGGGGATCCAATATACCAAGTTTGAAGCGTCAAATAATCGAAAACTCAAAAAAATAGATTTTTTTCCTCTTTTACTATAGCCAGCCGAGAGCTTGCTTGCCTTGATCTCAATTTTCTCTAATTTTTTCTAAGTGTAGAATCACTATTCTACAAGATAGACTCACACATGTATATATATAGGCACAATTTCCCCCACATGGACCAATTAAAATTAAACACACACATAACCCCACAACAATTTAGTTCTTAAGGATTAAACTTGGAACAAAATTTATATTTGGTCCCAAACTTTACCAAACCAAACCAATTAAGGACTTATGGGTTCGTACTTACGGGTTCGTATTTACGGGTTCTAATAAGAGCCTCCATCAAGACCCCAATACAAATTCATGGAAACTCAAGGGTAAGCTTTGGATTCCAGGACCCACTTTCAAACTTCAAGCCTTTCACAACTCAATTTCAATAAAACTCAAAGTCTTAGGTATGTAGGTTGATCCTTGGTTCCTTGCAATCAAGGAGACGCAAAATTATTTTCAAGAAAGTCTACATGGATTTTGCTTACTTAAACTTAGGATTTTGAATATTGTGGTTCCTAAAATTCTATTGATGCATGGGTAGTGCCTATTTCATGATTATAATGTGATTTAAACCATTATAAGAAGGTTTACTTTGGGTTTATGAAACTACAAGTATGCATGTCCCTTTTTAAAAGCTTGTTTATGCATGGTGAACTTATGTTTGATTTAAATATGGATTTAATGGTCAATTTACTTCAATTTCACCTTAAATTATTGATTTTAGTTTTGATCCTGATTATCCATGCTATTCTCTCATTATTTATACCATATGCATTCATGTACATGGATTATTATGGGAATTATGTTATGAGGTAAGCCCAATTATGTTCAATGATATGATTTTGGTAAAATATTGGATATAAAATTAATGTGATCATATATATATGTCTATTAAGTATGGCTCTTTGAGTATTTTGTATGCTTGCACTATTTTGTATATGAATGGGTTATTCCTATTCATAAGTATATTGACTATGAGCTATGATTTTGGCATTTGAGTCTAACTATAAATTCCTATGAATGGTATTTAGCTTTCAAGATTAAGGATGCATTTAAATGATTTTGGAAATGAATGTTATCTTTAAAAGCATGTATATATATACACATATATGTATTCTTATGGGATGACGACTTAGCACCGATGGATGGAGGTTTTGGTCTCTTTCCTTGTTACCTAGCATAGGTTTTCTTTCCAAAATGGAAGTTGTCCCATAAGGAAAGATGCCTCTAAAATGGGAGATGTCCCGTAAGGAAAAGAAATACTTTGATTTGATTTGTGATTTGTGAAAATCCTATCTGAAGTGGGAGTTGTCCCATAAGGAATGTTACTTCATACGAAATGGGAGTTGTCACTTAAGGTGCAGTATGGTCTACCCTTGACAAGTAGACCACCTCTTTACCGATGAGGGGATTTCATCGGGATTTCAAGAAATAGCTCACTTGGTCTTACTCATGTCGGTTAAGGTCACGTCCCTATTATATATGAGCATCATTTGCATTCATGCACCATGAATTTTATAACATTTTGTTATATTACATTCCTTGTTGTAAATCTCTTTCTTCATGCGCCCTCATCATTTAATATTGATATGCAAGTTTTGGTAAGTTACATGCATTGCACCCTGAAAACTTAGTACATTAAAATGTACTAATACATACTTTTGCCTACATGATCTCACCATGTAGGGATTGGAGATTACTTTCATCCACTATTCGATGGTTAGCTCAGATTTTGGCACATTGATTGTGGTTAGTCCTATCTTCCAAGGGACAAGCCACCATTCCTCTACCTTAAGTTGCTTTTGTTTATATTATCTATAATTTGAGGGTGATTCCAGAACATATCTTGGCCCTGCCCTATCTTATGACTAGAGGCATTGTTGGACATCTTGTAGACTCTCATTGGATCTATGTGTTATGTGTTGTATTTGAACCTTATAATCATGGTTATCTTTTGGTTATGGCTATTATGGTTTAGTTATGGGAATTATGCTATATATTTATGTTTGATGTGGAAGTGTAAAAGATCCTAAGTCCTGAATTACCCCGATAGCATGATTCATCCTTACCCACCCCTTAGTCATTATATACTATATGCTATGTGTATTCATGCTAATTCCTTTCCCTAAGATAGCCTCATAGCATGAGTCCTACTTTTCCGTCCCTTAGAACTATGTGTTTAATTTTGAATGCACTTCCAAATCGATGATGTGAATTTGGGTACTTTGAGGCTTATACTTCTCATTCGATATGTCACTCCTAGACCCCAGATCCGGGTTGTAACAGTAAATGGTTGCTAGAATAATCACATCACATTCGTTTTGATTGTTTCAAACCATCAAGAAAAATTTGATGTTTTAGTGGAGAAGTTTTTCAAAAGTCTCTATATCGGTCATTTTAATTCCTTCAAGGATCATAAAAAATTATCATCTAGTGAGCCATATAAATAGACTGTGACAACGTCCATCATATTACAACGGAAGGAAGCAAAACCCAAAAGTAGAGAAAATAAAAAACACCAAATTTAATGTGGAAAAACCCTTCAAAATGAAGGTAACAACCACAGGATCCTCAAAATCCAAATTACTCCACTATATTAATAAGAGGGATATAAATATTCTCTTTAATGGATACACAACAATTGCCAAGCAAGGAGAAGCAATAGCTACACCAACAAAAAGAAGAAGGAAGAAAAATACCCAAATCAGAGCTATAGTTTGGGACCCAAAATCAGATGCTACTGACCTTCAAATCTGATCACCACCACTCCAATCAAAGACTAAGATGTTAGGAATACTCGGTCAAAATTTCAACCCAATCCAACAATTAACGAATTGAGAAATGCAATTTGAACGTTGTTGGTCGAAGACGAAAAACTGCTATAGAAAACACCCTTTTCTTCTCTTTTCTCTCTTGTTGAAAGCTCTCTCAAAGACCTCTCTTATGTGCTAATATCTCTCAAAGACGAATAATAGTGAGCAATGTTTAATTCTCTCAAAAGTTATCCTATTTATAGATGATGAGTTGTTCTTTCCTTAAGCCAAAACCAACTCCAAATAGGACGATTCCAATTATTTTCCAAATAGGATTAGAATTCCAATCCTTCTCCAATTAGGACAAGAAACCAAAACAGAATAGGATTAGGCCATGGGTCTTTGGATGGAACATAGACTATTGTCCAACAAACTCCCCCTCCAACCAAGGGGCCAAACAGACTTTAAGTGGAGGAACTCTTGACAGGCTTCATGCCTGCCGCAGTTCTGCAAAAGTCATATTTCTCTGAAATTACTACTTTTGTAAGCATATCCGAAGGATTGTCATGAGTGTGTATCTTCTAAATCTCAAATAATTTTCTTCCACGACCATTCTTATCCAATGATACTTTCTACTAATATGCTTGGACTTAGAATGAAAGGTGGAGTGCTTCCCGAGATAAATAGCACTCTGATTATCACAAAATAGGACGAACATTGACTTCTCAAAGTCAAAATCTTTGATAAATTCCTTCGTCTAAAGCAATTCATTGTAACCTTCAGTGATTGCAATATATTCCGCTTCTGTGGAAGATAGAGCTATGCATTTTTGTATCTTGATTGCCAAGAAATAGCTCCCCCTGCAAAAGTGATCAAATAACAAGAAGTGGATTTTGAATTGTCAAAATTTCCTCCTAGATCAGAGTATGTGTAGCACACAAGTTCAAACTTGCCACTACGAAAGCACAAGTCCATGTCTGAAGTACCTTTGAAATATCTTAGTATCCATTTCACTGCATTCCAATGTTCTATTTCCAGGATTAAAAAGAAATCTGCTAACAGTACCAACAGCATGTGCAATATCTAATCTTGTGTAAACCACAGCATACATCAAACTACCACCTGTAAAGGAGTAAGTAATACATGACATCTCCTTTTTCTCTTCAATTATAGATGCACTCTGAGTCATACTCAACTTAAAGTGTTTAGCAAGAGGATTACTAGCCACTTTTGCTTCCGTCATGTTGAACCTCTTAGGTCATTTTAAATCTTTTAATGGATTTATCTTTTAATAATAAAATAAAATATATTTGATCATTTTAAATTTTATTGACTAGTTTTTTATAAATTATTAAACCTTTTAAAATAAACATCTCCAAGATGTAATGGTCCTTTTTTGTATAACCTTTCAGGACTATTTTCTTGTTAAACAAGTTCAATAATACAGGGTATGTATATGTATATGCTACACACAAGGTATATATTTTATTTTAATTTTCTCTATACTTGTCATATCATTTTCTACAAGCCATATGCTAGTTTTATATCCATTGTTTTTATGAATGTTATTTGTAGGCAAAAACACAAAATTTGATATCGTACCATATTTTTACTATGATATGTAGTTATTATCATTATAAGTGCACATAAATAAAACAATAATCTCCACATATTTTTGACAATATCCATAAATATATTTTGTTTTATTTTGTGAATATACAAGATCACACACTTTACATAATTTTACTTCATTTTGGTTACTTATTTTATTTCAAAAATCTCATTTCATTTAATTAATACTCAAATTATATACTGTGTTATATGTCTACATAAAACTATCCTATTTTATCTTTCATATTGACTTTGTAAATAAAGCAATAAGTTCTCATACCCAAACATTTCAACATATTGATCATAATGAGTCTTCATATGCTCATTTATTTTATTTGATTTCAAACGTACATCTATATTTTCTAAACTTTCTTATATTTACAGTTTATTTATTTATTACTTACTTACTTAGTTGTCAATAGTAAATATCATTATTATAATTTTTTACAATTATCATAGACAATACATATGACATACTTTGTATTTTTGTTCCTTTTATAATTAATGATTTTTTTAATCACTAATTTTAAGAAAGATAATTGAATAATGTATCACAATTTATTTTTCTAAGCTAAGTTTGAGGACTATCTTCGGATAAACTCTGAGGGATGCCTAACACCTTCCTCTCGAGTAACCCAAATCTTTACCTATAATTTTACTGGTTTCACAAATCAAAACAGAGTCTACATTTACATTTTCTTATATTGGTTTCCTAATATTTTCATTAAAATTAGATGGCGACTCTAAAATATTTTTTCAAAAACCAGAGAGCACAACCATATGATATTGCGAGCTATTTCGACCGGTTCAAAAATGGGGCGTGACAGAGTGGCGACTCTGCTAGGGACGTTCTGTTTTAAACTTTATAAACTAAGCTTAGGAATAATATTTGTGATTATTTGTTACCTAATTATTTATCTTATATATTGATTTGTTTGAAAGGTCGCAAGTCAAATCCAACCTTGCGTTCCTTATTATTTGTTATTGCTTTCCTGTATTGTCATTCACGCTTTCTATCGAGTCTTTGGTCGTACATTTACACACACTGGTTCATGTGAGGAGTGTTTCATGCTCCCCCAAACCTTCTCTTGGATTCCTTAGCTTCACAGTTGGTGCAATAGGTTTAGTGTACCTTCTCGTAAATCTTCAGTCCACTCTTAAACATTTAGAGAAAACTCTTACTCTAGAAAATAAGTTGCATACACCTTAGGCAAGACGGTTTGAGGAATCGTCTTTGCAATTAGGAAGCCACCCTTTTGTCAAAGGTTATACATATGATGACATATTTTTTATAAATCGATGTGAATGATTCAAATTAAAGCATATGGTGGATTTGAAATAAACATATTTATCAGTCCTTTTTTCTTATTCTCAAGATAAACATTAACCAAAATCTTCTAGACATTAAGATGAACATTTTCCACCCCACGCATCTATGTATATGGGAGATGGACTCGTTCCAGTAGCAGGAGATGACAACTTTGAGTATGAATCCATAGGATTTGATCACATAGAAGGTTTGGAGGCAGATTCAAACTCCCCAGAATACTACCCGGAGCTATTCTATGATTGGGAAGATGATGATGATGCTCCAATATGACATAGTTTTATCCATTTGTATTTTGTTATATTCCCTTGAAGAGTTATATGACTCCCCCTCTGTATGCTCTCTTTCATTCCTTAGTCTTCTATCAGCCTACTTTATTGTAAGACCTAAGATAGTTTCTATTAATTAAGATTATGTTATTCCAAATTCAAAATGTGTTTAATTGGATCATTTATTGTCAAAACTGATTGCAGCGTAGGCTGACCTCTGGCAAAAAAAGACTCCATATTAGGACGTATGTTGAATGTCGCCAACTTAGCGATATTGTGTTATATATTTGCTATATACATTTTTCCTTTTCTTTACAATATCTCCCAAGCTAACGTATTTTTCCTTTTTCTTTTTTTTTTGTTAATCCCAAAAGAACGTTGATTTGTGTTGACTTGCAAACTGGTCATACATGACCGACGGAGAATAATTTGATGCCGCTGCAAATATAGTAATACTCATAGAAAATCCTGAAGGTTTCCAAAATATAGCGTAAAATGACGAGTGAATGACTCATATGACACAAGAATTAGAAGCCCTGAGGGAAGCACTGCATCAAGTACGAGACTTTGCTGAGCTCTCGACTACTACTTTCCCAACCTTTAAAATACCTATCGACTTTACAAAAACTGACTTGCCTCCCACCACTCACCAAAACTACCTAAGCAAACCCAACATGCTCCAATTCATTGTTAACCACCACTAACCGCTTTATTAACAGTCTGGACTGTCAGCTTATTTCTGTTTCAGTGAGAATCTTTGTAGTGTGGAAAGTATTAGTTTTAAAATTTACATGATCAAAATTGAGGCTTGAATCATGTTTGATCCTTTTTTTCGCTTGCCTCTTTTGAAGAGCTAGAATACTCCCGAATAAAAGTCTTTTTTTTTCTAAAATTACCTCATTATTTTGAAAGTGTACATTTTCTTTCTTTATTTATTTTGACTTATCATTAATATATTTCAACACTAGTATTAATAAAAATCCTAGTTCAACTGTTATGACATGTAACGAGTTTGTCGAGCAAAGAAAAAGCAATAAGTTGGATCACGAAGAATATGATGACAACATGATGCAAGAAAATCTACCACACGAGATCGAGCGGTTTGAGAGTCAGGAGAAACCTAACATAGAAGAAACAGAGACTATCAACTTAGGAGATGAGGAAGTCACAAAGGAAACACGGGTCAACATACATTCAGAGATCAAAACGAAACAAGAGTTGATAGATTTGCTTAAGCAATACGTTGATGTATTTACTTGCTTCTACGATGATATGCCAGGATTAAGCCTGACATAGTCTAGCACAAGTTTCCAATCAATCCCGTTTGCCCACCCGTCAAGCAGAAGATAATCAAATTCAAGCCCTATTTGAGTACGAGGATTAAATAGGAAGTAACTAAGAAAATTGAAGCGAATGTCATAAAGGTTATGAATTACCCCACATGGTTGGCCAACATTGTGCTAGTACCAAAGAAGGATGGGAAAATTAGAATATATGTGGACTATTAAGATCAAAATCGAGCTAGTGCTAAGGATGATTTTCCTCTTCCAAATATCCATATATTCCTTGACAATTGTACAAGACATGAGTTGTTATAATTTGTGGATTATTTTGCGGGATATCGCCAGATCTTGATGGATGAAGATGATGCAGAAAAGACGACATTCATCACTCCATGGAGGGTGTATTGCTATAGAGTGATGTCATTTGGTCTTAAGAATGTTGGAGAAACTTACATGAGGGTCGTGACCACTCTTTTCCATGATGTGATCCATAAGGAAATTGAAGTATATGTGGATGACATCATTATCAAGTCTAAAAGGAGATTAGACCATTTGGATGATTTACGAAAGTTCTTTGAAAGATTATGAAAGTATGTCTTAAAATTGAATCCAGTAAAGTATGCATTTAGAGTACCCCGGGAAAACTGCTAGGGTTCATTGTCAGTTGAAAGGACATAGAGTTAGATCCGTCAAATATTAAGGCAATCCAACAACTTCCTCCTCCTAGGACCAAGAAGGACATGATGAGTTTCTTAGGGAGACTCAACTACATCAGCAGGTTCATCGCTCAGTCCTCAGTAATATGCAAACCCATATTAAAGTTGTTGAAGAAGGATGCTGCCATAAAATGAATGGAGCAATGTCAAAAGGCTTTCAACAAATTTAAAGCATATTTATCTAACCAGCCTGTGTTGGTCCCACCTCAACCTGGAAGACCTTTACTACTATACTTATCTGTCATGGATGGTGCATTTGGATGTGTGTTGGGACAACACAATAAGATAGGTAGAAGAGAACAAGCCATTTACTACTTAAGCAAAAGGTTCACCCCATACGAGGCAAGAAACACCTTGTTGGAACGAACTTGCTATGCTTTGACTTGGATCAGACAAAACTTTAGGCACTACCTATCTGCATATGCCATGTACTTGATCTTGAGAATGGATCCACTAAAATATATCTTTTAGAAGCCAATACCCACAGGAAAATTGGAAAAAATGGCAAATTTTGTTGAGTGAGTTCAACATTGTGTATGTGACCAAGAAAGCCATCAAAGGACAAGCCTTGTCTAATCACCTTGTAGAAAATTCAGTGGATCAAGATTACAAGCCACTCAAAACCTACTTCCCTAATGAAGAGGTGTTGTTCGTAGGAAAAGACATATCAGAAACATATGATGGATAGAGATGTTCTTTGATGGAGCATCATATTCCAAAGGAGTTGGGATAGAAGCAATCATAATTTCAGAGACAAGACAATATTATCCAATTTCAGCGAAGATCATATTTGATAGTACAAATAACATGGCGGAGTATGAAGCCTGTATCTTGGGACTGAGGATGGCTATAGACATGAACATCAAAGAGCTCTTAGTAATAGGTGATTCATATTTGTTGATTCATCAAGTTCGAGGAGAATGAGCCACTAAAGATGTTAAGATCCTTCCTTACCTACATTATATAAAGGAGTTGAGTAAGAGATTCCTAAAGATTGAATTCAAACATATCCCTCGAACTTAAAATGAGTTTGCCAATGCTTTGGCAACATTTTCCTCAATGATTCCGTATCCAGACAAGAATTATATCGATCCTATTAGGATGGAGATACATGACCAACATGTATATTGTTTTGATGTAAATAAGGAATTGGATGGAAAATCGTGGTGCTACGACATCAAGAGATTGATAAAAACATAAGAGTACCCTTAAGATACCACAAGCAAGCAAAAATGGACATTGAGAAGAATTGTTAATCATTTCTTTCTTAATGAAAAAATCCTATATAGGAGGACTCTAGATTTAGGATTGCTAAGATATGTCGACACCACAAAAGCAACAAGACTTTTAGAAGAGATACATACAAGAACATGTAGGCCTCACATGAACGAGTTCACTCTGGCGAGAAAGATTTTAAGAGCTTGATATTTTTGGATAATGATAGAGAGACAACATTCGATATGTACAGAAATACCATCAGTAATAAGTATTCATGGAGATTTTATATGAGTCCTACCGAACGAGCTCAAAGTGATAGGTTCTCCTTGGCTATTTGTCACTTGGGGCATGGATGTGATTGGGCCCATAGAGCCGCCACATCAAATAGACATCGTTTTATCCTGGTAGCTACAGATTATTTCATAAAATGGGTTGAAGCTTCAACATACAAAGTTGTGTCTAAGAAAGCAGTGGCTAATTTTTTGTTTGCAATAATATAGTTTGCCGATTTGGAATTCCAGAATCAATTATCACAAATAATGCAGTGAATCTTAATAGTAATCTTATGCAAGAAATTTGTGAAAGGTTCAAGATTACTCATCGAAACTCCATAACCTATCCGCCACAGATGAATGGTGCAGTTGAGGCTGCAAACAAGAATATCAAGAAGATTTTGAGGAAAATAATAGATAGTCACAAGCAATGGCATGAGAAGCTACCATATGCTTTGCTCGGTTATCGCACTACAACTAGGACGTCCACTGAGGCAACTCCTTATATGCTAGTTTGTGGTTCAGAAGCAGTAATACCTGGTGAGGTAGAGATACCATCTTTAAGGATTATCCAACAAGTTGGTTTGGATGATGCAGAATGGATTTGAAGCTGAATTAAACAGGTGATGCTAATTGATGAGAAAAGGATGAATGGAGTTGGTCAAGGTCAGCTATACCATAACAGGATGGCTAAGGTATTCATTAAAAGAGTTAAGCCTTGACAGTTCACGCCAAGAGAATTAGTGTTGAAGAAGGTATTTCCTCACCAAGGAGAATCTAAAGGAAAATTTGCACCAAACTGGTAGGGTCCCTACATGGTTCACAGAGTACTCTCTAGAAGAGCAGTGAACTTAGCAGAAATGGACGGCACAGTGAGCACCAAGCCAATTAATCCAGACGCTATCAGGAAGTGTTACATCTGAAGATATCAAAGCTAGTTTTATTTCTGTATTTTTCTAATGTAACAGAACTATGTCTCAACCTGACTTCCCATGGTGTGGTACGTAGGCAACCCATATCGGGTTCAGTCACCTTAGAAAATCCAAAATCATTGTTTATATGTATCTAGAACTATGCCCGACCAAGGATACATGGGCAATCCTTTTTGGATTCAGTCCTTTCATGTTTTTCACTTCTCCATTGTATTGAACTACATTTTGACCTGATTTCGATTGGATACGTAGGCGGCCTGAGGCAGGCTCAGTCATTGCATTACGTATTTTTGTTTTCTCTCTCTGTAATTGAACTACATTTTGACCTTATTCTATTTGGATATGTAGGCAGCATGAGTCAGGATCGGTCGTTGTATTTCATATTTTTCATTCTTTAACCCTTAAACTATGCACAAACCTCATTCTCATGTGGGGATACGTAGCAACCTTAAAAGGTTCAGTCATACCCATAGAAAACTCTACTCTAATTATGCATTGTTGAAGAGCAACAAATCTCCCAAAAAAGTCAGAGAAGTATCATAAGGAGATAGGGATACGAGAAGAACTACATTTGGATATACAGAAGCTCGACGGATCTCGAAAGCATGTCATAACCTTAAAATGATTAAGGACTACTATATATACATACATTTATATATATACCTATATATACACAATATACTCCCTTTTATATATATATATATATAAACATGGTACTATTTTTCAAAATCTTTCTCTACTGTTCTACCTACCAAGGCTCCGTGATAAGAGATTGAGAGCGGATCAAAGAAGTATTGAAGGTTTTAGATGACGAGGCTAAAGTTTGTGAGTCAACACAAGTCAACACCCCCTCCCGAACTAAAAATGTTTCTCTAACATGAAATCAAGGAAGCTAACATCAAGTCTCGGGGCACGACTGGAGGCATCATTCAGCTCATTCCAAACATAAGCCCAAATATTTTCTCCCTATTTACTTTCTTGATACGCTACATGTTTTCTTTCTAATAAGGTTCCATTTTAAATCTTTATAGGTACACTCGAGATCCGAATCAAATGATAAAGGGGGCCCCCATAGGGCAAATAGGATAATTTGCTTTTCATCAAGAATAACTCCACTAGTTGGATACCATCATCTTACTGCAATGAATAATCCACGCAGAACAGAAATTTCCACTTAACTATGTTGAGAAAATTCTGCTAATTGGGAAATTACATCTAGTTGCGTCAAACTCTGTTGCTTCAACGATGCACGTAGCAAGCATCATTCAAAACTCTGCAAATCAAAGATTGCATATAGCAAACACCACCCAAGCTCCACCAAATGGAGAATGTGCATAGCAAACATTTTCATACCGATCAAAGGCTACACATTGCCGTCACCATTCGGACTCCATCAATTGGAGGATATGTATATAACAAGCACCATTCAGACTTTGTAAACAATTGAAGATTGTGCATGGCAAACGTCGTTCAAACTCCACAACTTGGAGGCTATACATTTCAAACATCATCAAGATTCCACCATTCGGAGCTTGTATATAAGCAAAAGAAGCAACACTCTATATGTCAAGGACTACAATACAGCAACACCATTAAAGCTCCATTGATCAGGGGCACGCATATTAGCAATCTTGTAATACACTTGCAGTTAAATTTTATTCTTCACACCGCCAAATATAGGCGTTACCTTACAATCATCTCGCTAAGTGGATGCTTTACATTACAAGTTTTGCAATGCCAGATACAGTTACTACATTATAATTGCCTCACCAGTCGGAGGATTTATATTACAAGTTTCACTGTCAGATATAGGCATTATTTTACAATAGCCTCGCCAAGTGGAGGCTTTACATTACAAGTTTCACTGCCAGATATAAGCATTAGTTTACAATAGCCTCACCAAGTGGAGGCTTTACATTACAAGTTTCACCATCAGATATAGACGTTACTTTACAATAGCCTAGCCAAGTAGAGACTTTACATTGCAAGTTTTGCAACGCCAGATACAGGCATGACATTACAATTGCCCCATCTGCTGGGGGCTTTACATCACAATTTTGACTCGCCAGATAAAGGTGTTACATTATAATAGCTTCGTCAGTCAGAGACTTCTACACTACAAGCTGCTTTGCCTACATTGCATGCACACCAGAAGACAAAGGCATCAATGATCGTTTGAACATCTTCACTTTACTCTTTACATTATTATTTTCATTTATAATTTTGAATCATAACAGGTGCTTTTCACCCTTCTACTGTTTTGCAGGACAATATATCATAAAGTGGAACACTATCTTAGCTGCGAACTAGGGCAAGCTAGTGGAATGTCAAGCATCCCTAGCTACGTCAAGGATTCGCTTTCAAAACTCAGCTTGACTTGATTTTCAGAAACTCAGGTTCAAATCTTTTTTAACTTTCCTGGCTCGGTATCACCATAACTCGATAGTAGGCTTTTTTTTCCCTCCCTATCATAGGTTTTCAGTAGAAATTGCTATAGAGCATTTCTCTTTCCCAGTTAGCCATTAGAACTACATCAGACCTAATCCCCATGTCTCAGTATTATAAGTTGCCTTAGCTTGAATGTGGTATTTTTGATAATACTAACCTCTTCTTACTTCATCACCTAAGAAAATTTGATATTTTCATAATTCAAAACTAGGGCAAATTTTGAATTTGATCAAAAGCTGCTATAGTTTTACCCTCACGAACTACATATGGCTTGATTTCTCATCAAACCTGAGATATGTAGGCAACTTGGAAACCAGAGTTCAGCCATGACTGCATAAAAATGCCAAGTTGTTGCCCAAAAGACTATTTTGGTTGGCCAAAATTGGATTGTGTCAATATTTCTTTGTCCACGTCTTCATTACTCTCATCCATGGACAAAGAAATGGGCAAGTTGTTGACACCCAAATTTGGCTCGCCGTATTTGGAAATAATTATAATAAAGACCTTTATGAGATTTTTTTAACTACTACTATTATTATTATTATTATTATTATTATTTTTATTATTATTATTATTATTATTATTATTATTATTATTACTTGTTTTTTGATAGAT
>JAOTQJ010061317.1:0-13761 GCA_025642045.1 Solanum sejunctum | reverse complement strand
CCACCCACCCACCCGATTCTAAAGAATATAGTATGCGATACTTGAAATAATTGTTAGTGGATCAATATAATCAAGCCCTGTATTCTATGTTGATTTGACCCTAACCTCTAGTTAGGTTTACACTTTACTCCGATCGCTTTACTATTGGAGCGTAAACATCACCATATAGGGACTGGAGCTCCTTTTGATCTTACTCCATGTGGCTAGTGAGATACTTCAAAGACAAGCTTGGTGAGTCCTCAAGTTCGAGGACACTATCTACTTTTCCTGCTATTTTAAGACTTCTTTACTTGAACATTTGACATTATAAGGGTGAGCCTGGATAGTTTCTTGGCCCCCACTCCATTCCAAGTTAGAGGTGTATGTTGGATATTATGATGTTATTATGTTGTGAGCTTGACTCTTATGCTTTGTTTATATTCAAGGCTTCCCTTAAACCCACTTCCAATTTTATATATATTTTGTTATTATTTACTTTGCTTTGCGACTAAGGATACGTGCTTGATATGCTAAGAGACCTATTTGGTCCTTTTGGGTTCCTATTCTTCGTGTCAAGTCTAGGCCCTAGGCTTGGGTGATGATATTTGTGATCCTAGATTGAGAAGTCGACTTTGATGTCCCAATCATCTTGAGAAGGCCATTCGAAGCCATTGGTCAGGCACTAGTGGTTGTGGAAGTTGTTCAACTAAGGTTTAGATTGAATAATAAAGAAGTTGTCTTCAATATTTCTAAGTCAATGAAGAGGCCAGATGATCTGATGAAGGAAGTTTGGACACTTCGTAAAGTCTGAGTAACCAAGTTTTTGATGTAGTAATTATAGTTATAGCTTTTTTTTAGCTTTTGGACTGGTAGGTAGTTTACTTTCTTGCATTTTGGTTGTAATATTGAACATTGGGCTAGTTCCATATAGGGTAATCGTCTGTTTTGTGAAGAATGTGCAGGTGTATGGCTAAGTCAGTCATATTTAGATGATAAGGCATCGAGAAATGCCTCTACGACTGGTTCTATGGGTCATATATCAATCTACAACCCATACACCCTCTCGTAGATATTTTCAATAAGCAAAAACTATGCACTCCTGTCCATAAGCCAACTTTATGGCTCGTAGATAGAACTACGAATCATGAATGGGGCTTCTGGACCCCCGGTAAGTTTTCTAATTTTTTACTAAGAGTTGAGGTTTTTATGACCTATTCTATAAGTCGTATCTTAGTCTACGACTCGTAGAATGGTTTGTGAAACCAAGTCCTCAAAACTAGGGTTTGGACCATCTATAAAACCATGATTTACAAGCCGTAAAACACTCTACAACCCGTAATTGTGGTTTCCTAGATTTTGGCCCATTGGTTTTAACCAACCCAGTCAACATATAAATAATGGGCTCAAAATATTTTGACCCTATTTTGCCCTAACTTAAGAGTTAAACCTAGCCAAACCCCTACCACACTTTCTTGACAACCGGCAAGAATCACCCCCACCACTTTTCGGCCATTTTTTCGATGGCCTTAGGATTTCATAGCCTTTCTTCGTTCTTCAATTCCTATGATTTAGTCACTCAATTTTGTAATTTTTTATTCTTTAAGAAATGCTTTATTTGGCAAATGTTACGTGATTAGGTTGAACCAAAATTGATGGGCATTCTTATTTGAGAAGTGAACCCATGTGTGCAACTATTGTGTTTGAAAGTTGAAATGTATGGTTGTCATTGTGTGGGCATGTGTTTAGGCCAAAAATTAGGGTATTTGTCTTGTCCTTTTATTTTGAATGATGTGATTGAAAACTATGTGATTATATATCGTTTGAATTAAATTGATTATATACATTGCAAAATTTGGTGTGTGATGGCATGTCTATGATTTTAATGTTAATTCATTCAAATGGAGTCGATAGGTTTGGGAAAGCATGACTAATGATTTTTTATGGGGTTTATGTGCAAATTATCATATGGGGGTGTTAGGTGTTTTGGTATGTGTAATTTGGGGTGTGTGCATATTGCTTCAATGCTTACAAAGTATGTTCAAAAAAGTCATATAGGGTCCGTATTGATATACTTAGAAACTCTGCTCATTAAGTTTTCTAGCCTATGCGGGTCTTTTATGGCTTGTAGAACTTTTCACAAGCTATAATTGCCCCTCATATGAAATTTTAAAAATCTAAAGTTTCTGAGAACCCATCAGACAAGACTTTCTATGGGTTGTAGATCATTTTATGGCTCATAGATATATCTCGGGGATCCCTTTCAGCAAAAGTTTAGACACTAATTATCTATGATTCATAGATTAGTTCTACGAGTCATACTTTGTCTCTTTGATGTCACTCTAGTAAAAAAAATATTGTGGACACTGTTTCTACAAGAGCCTTCTGTGGTTCATAGTTTTCACTATACCTGTAGAGGCACTTTCGTAGACCCCTCTGTAATGAAATCTGATGTATTTTTGTATTTCGTTTCTTGAATTGTGGGGCTAACCATGTTGTGTAAAAGTCTACATTTCAGGTATTGTGGCCCTAAAGCTAAGACATGAGGACATTCTAGCCATGCAGAAGAAGCTCAAAGATGAGACCTTGGGAGGAAAAGACCCCCGCTGTTAGTGGATCACTCAAGGAGCTCAACGTCGAACCTGACCCAAATGCTGATAAACCACAAACACAGGCTGTCACTAGACTTGGGCAGACCTAGACCTGGGCTATTATTGTTTGCACTCCCTAGTTTTATGAAGGAGGCAACAATAATAATAGCTTTATTTGGATGACTTCATCCAAAGAGTAGTCAAACTCAGAATGGGGATCCAATGATGAGTCGGAGACAGAGTCCTCTGCTGCACCACCACAGCCATCACCATCACCTCTAAATGCTCTCACCAGTCAATAGTGTATTGCAGTTATACAATATTTCTATACAGAGGGTGTGTAGAGTACTGAGCAAGGAAAACCAACCCACTCCATTTATGAGGAACCCCAGATCATCTCCTTTGAATTAGACAGTATCAATAGTCTCTAATATACAATCAGCATATATGGGCTCCAATGGCTGACCAAAGCACTAGGGAGGTACACCGCATATATGCATCATGTGTGACCACATTTCTCAGCACTCTTACCAAGGGGAAGAAGCCCCTCGCTCAGCATAGACTGATGCATACTAAAGTGAGGGGTCGGTAGGTGGACATCTCGAAGACCACCATCCGCCGCATGTTGTTCGAGCCTAAGTTCCTAGCCCCTAGATCCATAGCATAGTATGATCGCACAGAGGGGTAGACCAGGGATATGGCTCTGATGAGAGACAAGAGCCCAAGAGTTGACTTGATGAGATAGGAGGAAGGTTTGATTGTTAAGTAGGGCCCAGAGCCTACATGGGTAGCCACTCATTCTAAGGAAATTACGAAGGCCTACCTTAGCTTCCTTGCTAAATTTTTGTAGTCCACTATGAGGTCTTAGATCGGGCCAACACTAGGAGACAACACATTGATGCTGCAGCATGTAGTTCTAGTTGCCAGCATCTTTGCTGGCTATGAGATAGATTGGACCAACCTCACCACAGAGTAGATCCATGAGGCGGCCGTGTAGATGTCTACATCTATCCCCTTTCCATACTTAATTTATAGATACTGGATAGATTAAGGGTGGAGAGTCTACATTAGCTAGACTAATTGATTGAGGTCAAGCACACTTTTGATGCCTACTTTATTAAGGGTAAGGAGAACCCGATGGCACTTTATCAAGCACTACAACAGCCAACTCCTATACAAGAAATCTTTGCACCAGCACTACCTCCTGAGGTTCCTTCCACCACCACTAATGCTGGCGCTATAAAGGAAGGCCCCTATGGACTAAGACAGATATAGAGAGGGGGTTCACTACTACCACTCCTACACCACAGGCCACTGCTACACAAACAGTACCTGTAGGCATAGTTTATATGTCTGCAGCATCTATTCGGTCCATGACATAGTGACTGCACCAAACAGAGTCTCATTTGACTCAATTAGATCAATAGATCAGGCCCTGAGTCTTCTAGACGATTATAGAGTCGATGGATATATGCAGGCACATATGTTCGCTACTATTTAGGATCGACTTTCTGCCATTGATACCTGTATTGATGCTTTTGTGTTGCAGGTCCAAGAGAGCCTGAGTATAGCATGACCAATAGATATGACACCCCTACAGATGGAGATTCAGTAACTTCGGACTGATATGGCAGCAGCCTTGGTATCACCTATGGCATTCCCATAAACTGCACCCTTAGTGTCGATGGTGGACTTATTTTCTCCTAAGGAGTTTTCATAGCCTTCCGATAGTAAGGCTCCGCACTAATGATGATCATGATACAGTCCAGTCACATTAGGGGATAACAAGTAGAATGAGCTTGAGTTTCTCTTGAGGCAGTCGACGCAGGAGAAGGAAAGACGGTAGGCTCATTAGCTCGAGAGAGTGAGGGGTGTTGGCCTATCCATCCCTAGTTTGACTACTAATAAGGCCATCACATAGGTTGAGGGTGGCTAGACGCAGCCACACAATGATGCCTAGGCACCTAGGTATATCCCTTTTGACCCCTATACTTTATTTTTCCTTTTTTGTGCATTGAGTACAATACACCTCTTTTTCAATAGGGTGTGGGTAGTCATAGACCTCAGTAAAGTCTGTGTAGCATTGGCCTATAACCACCCCAAATTTTGAATCCTAGGGGTTTTCTTGCATGTTTCTTTTCTCCCATGGATATTCAATTTCTATTTAACCATCACATTTAGGATGTGTAGGTAGTATCCGTAGCATATAGTACTAATATCTGTGGTAGATAGCAACCATGCATATTTAATTGTGTTGAAAGTGCCTATTCTCATAAGTTAGGGTAAAATTGAGTTGAAAATCACGATATGAGAGACTGTGTTGATAGTGTAATCAATGCTATGTGAGTTTGAGCTTACTTTGCTAAATTTATGTATTGTGTTTCAATTGAAAACTTGCCCTGTTACTCTAATTTAGACTTTAGGTTAGTTGGTTAGGAAAGGATCAAAGGGTATTATTCATAACATTCCACTTAGCCTAAATAACCAACCAAAGGTGTGAAAAATCCCTTGGTCCTAATGTTTGAGCCTTACATATACCTGTTCTTTATAAAAACCTAAGTGACCTAGTCTTATTTGATGCAAAATCCTGAAAATTGGCCCTGGTCCTTCATTGAACATTGTGCACCTTGACTGAGGTAAAAATCCTAAGGTGAGGGTGGCCACCAAAAGTGTCCTTGGTTCTAAGGTTGGATAATGTGTACCTCAACTCAGACCAAAAGCCTAAGTTGAGAGTAGTTGGTGTAAGGGTATAGCACAATATAAGGAGAAAAGTTAGAGATATATGGAAAAGGAGAAAAAATGAGTAATGTCTTAGCTATGAACTAAAAAGAAAATGAAGAGAAAATACAATGTAAAAAGTTGGAAAAACTTAAAAGAAAGCAACCAGAGAAGCTTAAAAGTAGAGAAAGGGAGAATGGAATGAAAAGTAACAGTGTTGGTAGGGCAAGAGTGTAGAAAACGCAGCATCAAAGAGGTCCTTTAGTCACTATGTTCCCAGAATATCATCGAAGCCCCCTGAGCCTATGTTATAATCTGTAAAGTCCTAAAGTGATCCTAGTCCAAGTAATCAAAGGTCTTAGACATGAATATAACAACAAGCATATGGTATTGAGCATGATATTTGGATGTCTTTTGTGAGAGTGAGTTATTTTTCATAGTCTCAAGATTATACATTAAAACATCATTGTGAGTGAGATATCAGACTTTTTTCTATGAGGGCACTTGCATTGCACTATTAACATTAGACTCATTCAAGGATTGTGTCTTTTTGATGGATAGCTCGCTTGTCATAGTTGCATTGTCACATGCATTGATCTATGTTGGTTTACTGGATAGCTATCAAATTGTGTTTTGAGAGTAGTATGGGTATTTGTGCTTAATTTTGACATGTTATAACCCACTAGATTGAGGTTTGTGTGTTACTGTGCTGCTTTTGTAGATTGAGTCCATCGCTTGAGGACAAGCAACAATTTTTTAAGTTGAGGATGTTGATGTGCTATCAAAATACAACATTTTTAATACTTAGAACTTGGAGTTTTTGTTGTTCTCAACGCGATGTTAGCAGGTTTCATATATTGTTGTTTATTTTTTAGGATTTCAAAGTTGGCACTATTTTGCGGGCAAAGTGTGCAGAACTTGCTAAAAGTAATGATCACGAAATCCTTCATGGGCTGTAGAGTATTTTATGAGCCGTAAAGGGGATTTTGTGTGCAATTCCAGTGAAGGGTATATTTCTAAAGTCGAGTCTACGAACATGAAGATGAGCTGTAGAAGACTTTACGAGTCATAGACTTAGTCTTATACCCTGAATATCAAAAGGTAGGGACTTGATGAAATTCCATCTGATGAAACCCCCTACGGGCTAGAAAATCTTATATAGGATTTAGAGGGGCATCATAGAAGACAAGTCCAGAATTTAAGCAACAGTTCACGAAAGCTCGATCACTAGCCGCAAATTGCTATAAGCCCCATAGAGTACCTCATAGAGCTGCCGACCAAGTTATCCTAATTCATTTTAGCTTTTATTTTAAACACTATAAATAGGTTTTTTAGGTTAATTTTCATCGAAATAGTAGAGAAACATTAAAGAGTTTGAAAAACACTTGTAAAACATTAATTCATCTTCTTTCTTCAATCTTGTGATTCTCATTGAAGAGTTAGATTTATTGTTCTTAATTCTCTTGTATAAGAACTAAATTATGTTATTCAAACTCATAAGTGTTGCACTTATAGTGATCATGAGTAGCTAAATCCACAACTAGGGTTATGGGAATCACAAAAAACTAAGAAGGTAAAACTGAATAATTCATAATTCTTGGATAGTGTGCATGCATGTATTAGTTGATTTTCTTTGTATTGAAAGCTTTCATATGGTGGTCAATATTAGAACCCGCCTAGTATCACTGACAGAATCAAGGTAGTAATGAATAGGAAAAGAGATTTATAAATAGGATTCGATCGATGTTTCTCATCTAATTAACCGAATTGGGCAGAGGGGAGGTAATGTTAGGACAATAGGTAACAGTTAGTAATGTTACACTCTGGGGATGGACCAAATCACATAGTGAAATTTTCCTCTCGCTTGCGCCAAAAGGTTTGGTGAACTTAACTTACTATTTTGCATGCTATGAACTGAAAATCAATTTGATTATCTAGTAATACTGAGTTAAGGAACCATTGGGAACACAATACCCTAGTTCTTCTTCATATTGGTTTAAATTTGTCTTACATTAGAATTACTTTTAATAGTTATTAGAAACCCCCTCTCCTTTTTAGGGAGATAAGTTGGTTAATCAACCGGAATTGCAATTGAATTCTTCTAAGTTTACCATATTACCTATTGGATTCAATCATAACCTTGGTGGTAATATATCTTGATAACAACCGCTTTATCTTCTAAAAGAAGGTGTAGCTTAGGCAACATCACCTATGGGCCTCCATAGGTTCAACCTCTCCCTGTACCACGTCTTCCTCTAGCTACAACCCTCATACCCTAAGTGGTGTCTCTAGCTACTACCTGATGTCCTGAAGTCTGAGTAGGAAATAGCCAATGTGGACAATGATTGGCAAAGTGCCCAACCTTATTATAAACCAACCTCATCATAAATATAACAAGCCTTAGGATCTCGCCCTTGATATAACTGTGCCGAATAGCCACCACGCCTAGCTAAACCGAGGAAGTTATTATAGCCTAGCAGAGAAGGCTTAGACTTGTCACCACTGTCGGATGATGGAAGAGATGCCTGAACTACCTTATCCTAATGATCCTATCTCTACAATCCTCTATCACGAGGCAGGGGGTGCACTAAACTGACCACATTGATGGAATCTCTTTTTTCCTCTCTGTCTATTATGGCTGATGCGCTCTATCATATGAATGTAATCCACAACACTCTAAAGAGTGCCTCCAGCCAATAGTGAAGAAGTTGTAGCCTCCTACAAATACCTTGTCAATCCATTAGCAAATTGTCAAGTCTTCTCGAACTCTGTAGGAATATTAGACCAGGCATAACTAGACAATGTGTTAAATCTAGCCTAGCAGTCAAAGACGGATATAGAACCCTATTATAGCCTATCAAACTCATCTTGGCAGTTGTCTTGGAGGTTATACAGCATGAACCTCTCTAAAAATATATCAATGAACAACCTCAGGTCATAGATTGAGATCCACTAGGTCTACGTGCTACAACTGACCTCCACCACGCCTTGGCAACCCATGCAACTCAATAATAACTAGTTTACATAACTGATCCTGGCTTTATGATAGGAAATCATCGTCTCCATCGCCATGGGTGCCATCGAATTGCAGTGAAGCAAATCGCATAAACCTCTCAAAGCTCTTCCACGTCATTGTAAACATGGCTAAGCTAACTAAACATTGTGGCACCATAAGGTGTATAGATGGAGCAATAGCCAAACTTGGAAATTGAGAACTCGAACTCAGCCTAGATATATGATGATGGAACCATAGCAGTCATAAGAGAATCTGTCAGAATGTAGAACGACCATCATGAATCATAGTTGGGTCAGATGGGGCTACTAAAGTACCAACTAGTTCTGTAGAAACCAGTACATCCACAGTAGTTGGGTTGGAAGGTGCTTGCTCTAATCTATCCAATACCCTCAATAGTAACCCCAGAATCAAGAGTGTAGCCTCTAAGGCTGACGATGGCAAAATAAGACTAGTAGGCCCCTTTGGATCATAAGCAATCTATGGAGAAGCCAATCTAGACTATCCTCTAGGTAGAGGTACATCTCTAGATGCACCTCGGCCCTTGGACCTATCCCAAACTCTACCTCGACATTGTGTGGGAGACACATCAGTTGTGCAAGCTCTCCCATTGATTGACAGGATTTGGTAATTGGCATTTGTGCAGAAAGAGTAGATTAGACACTTTCAAAGAGGGTAACACAAAGATACGCATGAATAGAAGCAATATGTGAAAGTCCTTTCCCAACAAGTGCCCCATAGCCTCCTGAAGATGAGTATAAACGTCTACACATTGATCTGCAAGACTCTACTGTACACCCTCCTCTTGACTAATGACCTAATCTTGTGCTCTGATACCAAAATTGTCGTAAACCAAAATGGATTGCAACTAAAAGAAGAGGAAATAAAAAAGAAACCATCTCAACATCACATAAATAGCTTCCAAAATCTGGAATGATGAGTGTAAGAGCATCTAAAACAATACAAAAGTGTAAATACACATATCTCAAATGAAATACAAGGTTGTCTCATAGAATCTGATACAAGTTGAAAAAGAAAAGTAAAAGAAATCCAAAGGATCCACAATGACTCACATTTTAAGCCTTACCAGTAAGATCAGAATAGATACAGAAAAGTCCAAAAGAGTGAATCAGCAACCCTATATGGGTCCCTATACTCAATCTACAAGGATGAAACATAGTAGGAGAGAGTGCACCAAAATGTACAAAGTAGGTTCAACCAACTGAGTATGAGAAATTGAAACAATCATATAATAACAAAGAACCTTATCCTTTCATTCAAAAAGGTCAGGGCGCAATACAATATAAAGAATAATACTAAGCTAAAGATATCCTCAAGAACCCATAAATACCATATAAACATAATATGGATTGGATGCAAAACTCATCAATCCAAGTACTAATTGTGTCATGGCCTTGTCACTTGCCCATTGCCAAGGTAATATTAGAATGCCACAACCTTTTCACCTGCCCATGGTCTAGCAAGTCATGATTCCACGTCCTTTCCACCTACCTGTAGTAAAGCTATATGAATTATGAATCTCACCCTTGCCTCGTGCCTATCAAGTGGGGTGGTACCAATGTTGATCATAGTGCTCCTACCTTCTTCTTGGATCTAGGGATGATACAATCAACAAACCATAGACATAAATCAATAGTGCAATCAAAATATGCATGTAAATGTTTAGAACAACATTAAAATGGAATACTAATGCATATAACTCATAATAATCATATATACTCAAGGAGTAATGTCAAGTGTCACAGCTAATGCCTAACCATCATCAGTTTTTAGATCATCATAACAATATTAATAGTTAAGAGTGTCAATAATATCAGACCTTACTCATCCCAAGTGTACAAAAATATCCATAATACCGAACCTAACTTGTCCCAAAAATACAAATATATCAATAATACTGGACCTAACTCATCCCAATAAGTCTCACAAGTCTTACTACTCACATTTGATCTCAGATCATCAACATTCCATCATATTTCATCTCAGTTCATCAATAGGATCAAAATTATATCACAATTCAGCTCAACCAGAATCACTTTTCCATCATCTTTCTAACACATTAACTCATTTACAAAATTTTCCATCTAAATCTCACAATTATCACATGAACTTGATCAATAACTCAAATTCAGTCCCGAAAGGTTAGTTAAAACTACCTCAATGCCAAAACTGCACTAAAATGATTTTCTGACTGATCAGTCACTATCTACAATAGATACCACTCATCAAGAGAAGCATTTTGATACCTATATTGGCAAGAATTTGATTTAGGGTCAAAATGGTCAAATTTAGTGTTAAAATCCAAAGTTCTATAATCTAGAAAAATAATTTTAAAGCAAAGTTCTACACAAAAAATGGAGTTCATGGGTGAAAATTCCATTAAAACTAAGTTTAAATTGAATGAGAAATCAATAATTAGAGTTTGAAAAGCATATTCTAAAAATTCCCAAATTTGGGTATTCAGTTTCACGAATCAAAGATAAATTCAAGATAAAACTCATAGAAAATGATTAGCTTAGTGATAGACATATTTATCTCATAAAAATCTTCAAAACCTTTGTTCAAATTGACCCCAAAAGCTTGGAAGTTCAAAAATGGATTAAAAAATGGTGTGGGAGTTTAAAACTGTCAATGTATAAAAAATAAACCACGATCACGAACATTGATCCATGATCACGGGGGTTAAGATAGCCAATCCTCCAAGAAAATGGGCCCACACCCATAAGCATAGACCCAAAAGGTTCTGACCCTCCACGATTGCTTGGAGAGAGGTATGAACGCAAAGGCATGGGGGTACCTGAATCAGATATTAGCAAAACAAGCAATGCCAAGTCCACACTATAATATTTTAGTCCTAAGGCTACACTAAATCTAGGCAACACTTGAAAATGTTGCCTAAAATATTTTTCGGTACGCTTTTAAAAAGTAACCATAGATTTTGGCCACAATAATATAGGCAACACTTGTAAAGCGTTCTCACTAATGGTATAGGCTACACTTTATAAGTGTTGTCATATCATCATATAATTAGCAACATGCATTTAAATATATGACTACACTTTTAAAGTGTATTATTTTTATAATTCTAAAAACAACACTTTACAAGTGTGGCCTTATAATTTTCACTAAAATATCTTATTTCCTCCCACTTATTTTATTTTTCCTCCTACTAAAATAAACTTATAGAAATAATAAAGAACACTCAAATTATTTCTTCAAGAACTATTCTTCTCATTTATCTTGGAAGAAAAATCAGAGTGACCACCACCTGCTTGACAAAATGATCCTCCGAGGCACCATAGAAGCCCACACTAACTGGGTCACTATCATCGCTACTCCAACAGATAACTCCGATGTGATTGTTACTTCCTATAAGGAATCTCTCGCCAAGGATAGCCCATAGTACAGTGTTCCCGCCACCATCTCACAGATGCTGTACACTTCATTCATAATGTTTTTCTCTCCTTTGATAGTATGTTTTCTCTCTCTGGTTCTTGGGATGGAGAATTTCGTCTTTGGGTTTTCAGGCCAAAACCTCTACTCGTTGTTTTGTTGGTCACACTAAGGATGTTTTGTCAATCATTTTTTCTTAAATCTGTACATCATTTTTTTTGTTCTCTCAAAACTTCTAGTCTGGTCTGTAACTCTGTAAGCTTGGCAGATAATCACACCCTTCTGTTTGGTTCAGAAATTATCAATATAATGTCATTTCCGAATTAACTAATTTTTAAAGTAAGATCGACTTGATTGAACTTTTCAATTTGATACTAGATTGTTAAATAAGAAACTATATCTAAGGAGATTCTAGTTTCTATATGTAATTATAGTAAGTTCTAATACCTACTTCATTTATTAGCACCGCTCTTTCTGAAGGCAAAAATATATCCTTTTGCTCCAGTGCATTAGAAGGCCTTTCCCCTTGTTTTTCCTATTGTTTCCTCTTCCTCCATATCATGCAAGCATTACTATGAAATCTAACACATAATGTCTCTTATAGAAGATATTTTGTCTGCATATTTTATTAACACATAAGAACTGGTCTTTCTAAATGTTGAAGAATCTCAACCACCATGATATGCATAATCATACCAAGTCTCAATCACCATGGATACTGCTTATGGTATGGCGTATTTGCATGGTAAAAACATTGTTCACTTTGATCTAAAATATAAAAATCTATTTGTAAATATGTGGGATTCACATCGACCCGTCTGCAAGGTATGATGAATGTTCATGTTTTCTTGTAGTCTTGGACACACACTCATATTTGATAGGCAGTATCCCTGAGTAGCACAACCTTGTTATTTAGATATTTCAATATCATTATATGACATCAAGATTCCCAGTGTACTCCCACAAGTGTACGCAGTCCTTACATCATAACTTGGGAGGTAGAGAGGTTGTTTCCAATAGATCCTCATCTCAAGAAAATAATAGGAGTGAAGAAACCAAGACAGAATACTTCACAAGGCATGATGACAAACTACACTAAAAAAGGAACAATAACTACAACAAAATTATTCGATAACCAAATTACAAGGGATAACATATAGTAGTAATAGAAATTAATTAAATAAGAACCTACAAAAGAAATCCTATGACTACTAGTATGAAAAAATACACAAGACTGTAGTCAGTTATCTACTAACCTACAAAAACATACTGCAATGTCATTATCTGAAGCTAGTGTTAGGCCCCGTAATTAATTCGCTCAACCTAAATCATTCAATTAGAAAAGTTATGATAAACATGGCGTAATTTAAATTAAGTAAGTTCGCGGTGCCTAATTATAATTGGAGCGTATATTTTAAGTTGGAGTCGGGAGTCCTCAATTGGATTAAAATAGAAACGTTTGGGGACCTAATTGAACAATGGGCTAACTAGGAGCCTTTAGGGTGCAATTTTTAAAAGTTTGGTCTCTATAAATACCCCTCTTAGTTCAAAAAATGAAGAGAACTTTTGTTCTTGTCTTCTAAGCCATGGATATGCTTTGAAGAAGGTAATAAGACAAGGAGAGGAAGAAGGAAAGGAAAACTTGCAACAATTGACGTGAGTTCTAATTCAAAATTGTTTTCTTAATGACTCTTAGTTGTAAGTATGATTAGGGGATGGAAGTGCTAAGAATTTAGGAGAAATTGGTTGGCTTGCGCAAAGATTAATTGTTGATATATATATGTAGAGGTGCCCAAGAACGTCTACTATATGTGTATAACTATAATTGAACAAAAATTAGACCGAAGGAGCACAAATCGAGAGCCAAAAGTTGAGGCCCCTAAGTATCGTAATTGCATTTGTTTGGCTTCTCGATAAATTGTCGCTTCTAGGGTGTTATATTGAGGCCCCTAAGTATCGTGGTATATTTTGGTTGGTGGAAAAACGCCTAGAAACTAAAACGCGAAGGTTTGAACATTTTGAGGGCTATATGGCTATATTCCATTTTAC
>JAOTQJ010061307.1:0-13762 GCA_025642045.1 Solanum sejunctum | reverse complement strand
CCCCCCCCGCCCCCCCCCCCCCCCCCCCCCCTTCCCCAAAACCCCCAATCCTTTTCAATTCTTCTACTTTTTTTTTAAAACTTCTTTCAATTTTTAAAATATTTTGGCAAAACTTTATTTTTCGGACAAAAAATCTGAATTGATTTTTTTTAGCAAAATTTCATTATTATTTTTTATAATTGTGATAAATGATTATTAGTGGGAAGAAAATAAACGCAATGGGTAAGAAATTTTAATACTATCGGAATAAAAGGGGATGAATTTTTAACTTGGGTGTATAATAAATTAATAATGACTTTTTAGCTGGGATGCACAACAATGGTATACTTCTATCAATTTTTGCTTTGCTCAAATTTTCTATCATATATTGATTCTGATTTGTTTTGACTTTAAATTGATATATGGTTGTGTGAATATAAGGGTTATCAGTTCGAATTTCTTTTTCATTGTTTGAGAATTTTCATATAAAGCAGATAGCAAAAAGGGGGGAAGGAGATGTTGGCCGGTTGGCTGCCAATGGGATAGCAGGGGAAGAAAGCAGTTATACGTTTCTTGTTTTTTTAACTTAAAATTAATTATTTTTATTTTATCAAATAACATTTTGAGATCAAATAACACATTATTATTTAATTCGTCAAAATCATCATATCACTCGAATATATTTCACACATTTTACCTTTTTAGCTGATTGTGGGAAAAATGTCCAAATGGTTAAAAATTGAAAGGATAAAGGCGTTCAATAGGTATAAGTATGAGTTCACGTGTCTAAGTGAAAATGCAGACAATTTTTAAGGATCACAAATGATTTAAGCTTTTTTTTTAATGTATTTATTACATTATTTGATATACTTGTTATTTGATACTAACTTTAGCATTTATTTTGTATTATTTAATTGTTATAAATCTAGTTGTTTCTCCAATATTGTCTTCATTTTTGTTAATTTTCACTATTAGTGATTTTCTTAGTGTTAGAGTTATTTATACAATTCAACAACAACAACATACCTAGTGATATCCTACAAGTAAAATTTGAGGAGGAAAGATTGTATGCAGACTTTACTTCTACTTCTATGAAGTAGAGAGACTGTTTCCTAAAGTTATTTATATAATTCATTTTAGTAAAATTTTGATCCAAAGTGTTGGTTAATTTTCAAACATAATCAACTCTTTCAAAATTCAATCAATTTTTCAAGGTTAACTTTTCAAATTTAGTCAATATTTTCAAAACTTAATCAACTTTTCAAATTTAGCCAAATTTTAAAATTTAATCAATTCTTTTTTAGTCAAACTTCCTAGTTAATAGTAAGTTAGCAGTGATAAGTTAGCAATCATTTTGAGTGATTAATTTCATATTAATTTCTTTTCAAAATAAAAATTAAACCTTTACCCAACTCCTGGATCTTTTAAAATTCTTTTGTCAGATTTTAAAATTAGATTTTTTAATTTTCTTTAAAATTAAGTGATGATTCTTTTAATTTCAAGAATTTTATTTATACTTAAATTAATTAATATTAAATCATATTTTCAAAAATCAAAGTCCACATTTTTTCAAATTAACAGTAATAAAATTACAATCTTTCAAATCTACTTAGGTCCTTAGACAGTTGAGGGCGAAAGTGGAAGAAATGGGAAGGGAGGTATCTAAGAGCTGTGTGGAGAGTTTACTAACCAAGATTGTCTCTTCTTACTGCAATGGCTTCTACGCCGACAAACCTGAGCTCGCCGCCCGGCGGATCGAAGTCAACAGCTTTCAGGTCGACCACCTACTTTCAGAGAGGCCCACAAAACATTTGAATTTGATTAGGGATAAAGTGCTAATTTGGTGTATTATTACTCTGATTTTGGGATAATGTTCATACATTTCTTCAAATGGAGATATCAATATTCTCAAGTATCGAAATTTTGTATTTTTGTAAGAATTTATTTCGAATGTTTTCAGATTCACGAAATTATAGTGTCTCAAGTTTTACTATTGGTTGAGGAAGAGGCTATTGATTGTCTGACCTTTTTCGTTCAATACATAAATGCAGTACCTTGATTGGTACCATTTCAGAACTGAACATATATTTTTTTCTAGAAAAATAAAAACCGAAAGAAACGGTAGTGACACCTCTTAATGAAGAAGAAGAACACCTACACATTTTCATTGTTTTATATCACAACTCATTTAGTGACACCTCAAAACCCCTTATACTAATAATGTTTCACAACTCATCTAGTGACACCTCAAAACCCTCTATATATTAATAATGAAACATGTGGCAATCCTTAAGCAAGAAGACTAAAATAATGGAACACGTGGCAAACCTTGAAAACAACTAAACTAACCTAAAATAAAATTGAATGGACATTTAAACAGACATGTTGAATAGCTCATTTCTAATATAGTAGAAAATAAAAGAAATGTATGGATTATATTGAAGTTAAATAAATAGTATGATTATTTATTTTTACTGATGGCTGTTTGGTTTATTGAAATAATTTTTTCTTCAGAAAAAAAAACAAAGAAGAAGAAACACACACACGATATATATGGTTAAATTACATATTTAGATAAATATATTGTATATATTTGCATTATATTACTATAATTTAAAAAAATATATATAATTTATAGCTATAGTTAGAATTTTGTTGTTATTTTCTCTTTCCTCTCTTCGTTTCTCTTGCCTTTCTCTTCGCTCTCTATAATTTTTTATCAGATATACAAATACATACATATACTAGTTACATGTATATAATTATTTGACATACACACACACACACACACACATATATATATATATATATATATAAGTACAATTTAACAGATATACATATAAAATTCATCTCTCTTCACTCACTGTCCTCTCTTGCTTGCTTCTCTCCTCTATTCTCCTAATCTAACTTGTCAGATATATAAATACATATATACATACATAAGTGTGTATGTGTATAAATATATTAGTTACATATATATAATTATTTGACATATATACACATACAATTAATTTGACAAATATACATATACAATTCATCTCTCTTCACTCTCTACCCATTCTTGTTCGTCTCTCTCCTTTCACTTTTAATTTCGCTTGCCTCTCTTCTATAATATATAACTATAAATTATAATTTCAGCAAACTATAGTTATTTTTGCCTTATTATGTTTCAAGTGTTTGCTCTTTACTAATGGATGTTTGGTTTATTGAATAATTTTTTTAATGAAAAAACAAATAAGAAGAAAGACACACACACAAACACACACATATATATGGTTAAATTACGTAACTAGGCAAACATATTGTATATATTTACATTATACCACTATAGTTTGAAAAAATTATAATTTATAGCTATAGTTAGGATTTTATTGTTATTTTCTCTCTCCTCTCTCAGTCTCTCTTACTTCTCTCTTCTCTCTCTGTAATCTCTTGCCAGATATACAAATATATATGTAGATTAGTTGCATATATACAATCATTTGACAAATATACATATTCAATTCAACAGATATACAATTTGTCGTCTCTCTCCACTCTCTGCCCTCTCTCGCTCCCCTCTCTCGTCCCTCTCCCAATCTCGCTTGCCATATATATATATATATTAGTTACATTTATACAATTATTTGGTGAGTATAAACATACAATTTGACAAATGTATATATATAATTCACCTCTCTCTACTCTCTGCTCTCTCTCTCGATCTCGTTTGTCTATCTCCTATAATATTTAACTATAAATTATAATTTTAACAAACTATAACTAATTTACCTTATTATGTTTCTAGTATTATTTACTCTTATATGTGTATATATATATATATATATATACACATGAGGGAAACGGCACGAGCCCAATATTTTATAGTTTAAAGCCCAACATTTTACAGTGATAGACGTGTAAAAATATGCACACAACTATAAGCATACAATTACATTAATGCAAATATACAAAGACAAACAACTATAAATATTTATAACTATTTTGATGCAAATATATGTTGAACAAATACTTAATGTTTGCATAAAAAACACCTTCGCATAAGCATATTACATATTTAAAAGAAAGAAACAACATAAGGACAAAAATTTTTTAGTTAAACTGCATTATTATATTTTTTAAAATCGTCTAATTTTACCCAACTTCATCTAGTATAAATTTTTTTTTTGTCTCTGCCATAGTAGAAGCTGTGGAGCTTTAAGTTGTCGCGCACTAAACTTTTTAGACATATTAGTATTGTGGATTGATATCCAACATATAATTGTTACGTCATATAAAAAAATGAAATAAATAACGATACATATTAAAGTTGAGCAATTTTACATCATAGTATTTTATCTCCAACAAAGAATAACATTTCACTTTGAGGAGCTTGATTGAATTTGTTCATTTATAGAATGAACAATTGTAATAAAATAAAAAGAAGGAATATCATTTCTATCGTTTGATTGATAGAGAAACAAAAAATATGATACTCGTCAACTTTAGAATGCCTTGCTGAAAAATGAGTATACTCTTTCCTCAATTCTGGTATAGATCAATAGCTTGTAGTTGCCTTGCTGTTATTCTTTGATGTATTGTAGGGGATGAGTAACTAAAGGCATAGGTTGGCTTAAGGATTTGATCCATTTCACTTATTTAGCTAAGAACAAAAATAAAGAATTTAAAATTATTTTTGAAAAAATTAAGTGATTAAGAGAAGAGAAGGATTTGAATCTTACTGTGTTGTAGATGAATGGAATCTTTTGTATAATTTTTCAAAATTTCATATAATTTAATCTTTTGAATCACTAAAAATGAAGATATATTTCTCAAAATATGATCTGATGAAGTGTTGGCATTTCCCATTGCGTGGCTGACCATTTAAGGCTAGCCACTGCCTTCTGCAAACGAGGACAGGCACACGCGAACGAGGGGCATTAGCATGCCAGGACTCCACGAATGTTGGCCTAGCCGTATGGACTAGGCCTTGCGGCCCATGTCATGTTGCGCACGCGGAGGACTTTCTCTACTGCTATGGTATCAACTCACTCAATTATTTTCTCGGGGCGTTCTGAGCTCATCCAAATGTCTACTTTTCACAAACCAATTATGTAACCATTTGGATTTTGACATTCTAGATACAACGGTGTGGTTAGAATTCCTAATGGAGCTCGTTACGACAAAATGAAGGTCTCACTTCTTTCCGAATAATTTTAACTAAAAGAATTGAGGGGCTCAAAATGCATCCGAAAGTCCTTGTGTCACAACCTGGATCTAAGCTGTAGGAGTGACATAGCGAATAGGAACCCGAGAGTTCCCAACAAGCCTCATAGCATTCATTCACACATCATCGGTTCGGAAGAGCATATGAAGTAACATAATTCTAAGGTACGGGAAAGTAGGACTCACGCTATGAGAATGTCATAGGGATAGGGATTAACATGGATTCACATTACACATAGCATAGAGAGACTAAGAGGCAGGTAAGTATGACTCACTCTATGAGGGCAATTTAAAACTTAGGATCTTTCACATCATAACATAAAAGCATATTATAATACTCATAATCAATCCATATAATGATGCCCAATAGATAGCCAGCCATATCCATAATCATAATCTCAGAATACAATACTTAGCATATAAACGTGCAAAAGTCTATAAGATGTCCATCAATGCATCTAGTCATAAGATAGGATGGGGGCTAAGACATGTCTTAGCTCACCTTCAAAGTAAGTAACATAAACAAAACATCATAGGTAGAGGAATAGTGACTTGTCCTTGGAAGGTAGGACTCATCATAACAAGTATCTCAAAATTCAATCTAGTCCTCATACGGTGGGTGAAGGTAGTCAGTCCTCAGTCCCTATATGGTTAGATCATGTAGGCAAAAGTATACGTCAGTACATTTGAATATACTAAGTATGTAGACATGCAATGCACATAAATGCATTACACCTGTACTCGATATTAGATGACAAGGGTACATATATAAAAAGAATCATATAATAAGGAAATATTATATCATATACCATGAGGTGTATGATGCATAAATGCGAAAATACTTCATATATAACGAGGATGGGATCTTAACCAACATAAGACCAAGTGAGCTATAACTTGGAACTCCATCGTCTACTCACAACGGATAAAGAGCTGACCCACTTGGCAAAGGTAGATCCATAATCATTCATCATCCACAAAGGGGAATAAACATACTTATGTTAGGAACATAGTTCAAGAGAAAGAAGTATGACCCTTAGGGATAGCCCACCCTACCTCCAATCTCATCGGTGCTAGGTCATCATCCCACAAGAACACATATATATGTGCTTGTAAGAGAGGCATAAGACTTTCAAATTATTTATATGCATTCTTAGGCCTAAAAGCCAAATCACATTTCAAATCATGCATTCTTAGGCTTAAAGTCAAACATACTTTATACTCATGCATACTTGGGCTAAAAAGCCAAAACATATTTTGTGTCATACTTAACTTCATTAAGTACATAGATATGAGAAAGGAGTATGGACCTTTGGGATAGCCCACCCTTCCTACAATCCCAATTCTATGCTCTTTTGAGCACCTTCATGAGAAAGGAGTATCGACCCATGGGGATAGCCCACCCTGCCTCCAACCTCAATCGACGCTCCATAAACATAGTAGTGTAAATACTCATTGCTCAAAGAGCCATAATCATAGACATTTATGTGATCACATTCTTGTAATACCCATACTTTTCATTAAAACATAATGATCATTATAATTGGGACTTAGCCCACATCATAAGCTTCATGAAAATCATAGTCATATATGCATATGCCATGAATGAGATGAAAAATAGCATGGGCAATAGATATTCCATCTTGAATCAGCAATGCATTATGAAATCCACGTAAGTCTATAAGTAAAATCCACATTTAAATCATAATATTGACTACCCATGCTTAAATCAAGCTTAAAAGGGGACATGCACGTTTATATCTTCATAACTTCAATGCAATTCATCATATTAGGGCTTAAATCACTTTAAAATCAATAATAAAACATAGTCCATACATCAATTGAATTTAATAAATAATAATCTTCAAAATCGATAATTGAAGTAAGCTAAAATTCATGAATAATCAAGCGTAAAGAGTTGGGTTTTCATGGTTGAAAGGGACCATGACTCAAATCTACATAACTAAATCCACCAAGAAGTAAGAAGAATTTGATGAAGATTGAAGTTCTTCTTTGATTCCAAGCAAATTCTTCACTAGTCTTTGAGAGCAATTCTTAAGAGAGTGAGTTGAAATAATTCTGAAGTGTAGGAGTGAATTTGAATGAAGGTCTTTAGATAGCATAGAAAGTCTAATCAAGGCATTTAATTAAATTGAGAGATAACTCGAGAATTGTGTTTTCTATGATTCGTTAACTCAATTACCCTAAAATAATATGAATCTAATCAAGACATTACATGCAGGACGGTAACTTAAGTTCTTCCAGCCCTCTTGTGAAGGTGAAGTCGAATTTCACCATGGCACTTGGTCGGCAACCATGGTGTGCCAACTAATCGTTACCCATTGACTTAGTCAACCTCCTCTTGGTCAGGTTTCGTTGATTAGACAATAACATATTAATCAAATCCTGTCATCTACTTTTCTTTTCCTATTCGTCACTACCTTGGTCGGGATCGTGATAGTAGGCGACATTTGGTGTTGGACACCATCAAACAACATTTAAAATGAAGAGAAATAAACAACACATGCAAATATCCAATCAAATAAATGCACAAAATCTAGGTTATTTCAAGTCAACTCCTCATGGTTCCTACATCCCCAAGTAATAGGTGCATAGCCACTCATGACTAAGGCAAAATCACCAACAATGAACATAAAAGACATGGTTGAGAAATTACCCAAGAATAATGGAGAACAACACTTCTTTGGTTTTGAAACCTCAAGCTTGGATTAATAGAAGTTAAGTACAATGTGATTTCAAATCCCCCAAAATGGGTCTTCAAAATGAAATACTAAAATCTACCCTAAGAAGATTCAAAATATCTTCAAAATCTATGGAATGCCGAATCTCCTCTTTAAAAATCCTATTATTAATTATTTTTACTATTTATAAAAAAATCCTAAAATAAAATATTTTACAGTTGGCAACAATTACATCTCGCAGATACGACCTATGAGTCATGATCGAGCTTTCGTAGTCAATACTTGGCATTTTATACTTGACTGCTACGATTCATTGCTACGAGTCATAGTGTTATCTATGACTCATAGTGTCTTATCATAGTCTTGAGTTACAGATTTTGGTCCAAATTTTTGGCACACTGTTTCTTGTTACGAGGCTCCCTCCTATGAGTCCTAGTGAGACATACGAGTCATAGGTTGGCCTCGTATAGCTGACCTTCACTTTGAAAATTCCTAATTTTGGACACTATTTCTTGCTACGAGGGCATACTATGACTCGTAGCTTAGGTTATGACTCATAGGGTGGCTCGTATGTCTTGAACTTCATCAAAATCTGTAATTTTCTCTGAAAATCATGTCAACCTGTATTTTATGCAAGAACACATAAAAACACATAAAAATCATAAAAAATCACATTAAAAACTTGCAAAATCCCTTGTTTTAGACATCAAATGTGCTGTATTTTGACAGCACATCAAAATTCTTAGCTTAGAATTGTTGCTTGTGCTCAAGCGACGACTCGATCTAAGTAGACAATGAGAAATACATAGCAACTATCCTTATGGCATGCGCATCACTTACTTCAATTTAGGTACCCACTTCTCCATTTCAAAACTTGATTGCAAAGCTACAAATCAAAACAAAACACAATGATGTATCTTGCAATCCAACTATGACAAGTTAAGGAGTATCACTATCCTCAATCACTGGACAAGTCATATGTCCATCATGCAATGAAGATGCCCCCACGGAAATTAAGTCCCTCTGTTTCACTCAAAAAATAACCAAATGATAGGGCTGTGCAAACATTCTCACATTCACAAATGAAATTCATGCATGATAACCAACACCATAGGCTTGCCCATATATTCATACTCTAGAGTGTTAACTAGTTGGATTAGGATCACTTTAGGACTTAATAGGCTTGTAACATAGGCTAATGAGGCTTTGGTATAGCATTTTAGGTAAGTAGTGACTAAAAGTTATTTGCGAACCATATTTTTCAATACTTTTACCTTCACAACTCAACCATTTTCATAATGTCCTCCCTTATTCTTCATTTTCAAGCTTTTTTGGGTGCTTTCTTTTCCTTTTTCAGTTGTGCCTCATTATCGAACTCATTTTGCTATTCTTTTCAATTCAAGGCAACTTTTCTTTCTTTTTCTCTCACCTAGCACATGATTTTCTCTTCTTTCTTTCTTTCTTTCTTTCTTTCTTTCTTTCTTTCTTTCTTTCCCCACTAATCACCTTATTTTCATTACTTTATCATAACATAAGCCACTCTTAACTTAGGCTTTTAGCCTGAGGTGAAGTACACAATATTCATTTCTCAAACCATGGCCATTTTTGGTAGCCAAACTCAACTTAGGATTTTTGTCTCCATCAAGGTTCACATGTTCAAAGATAGACCAGGGCCAACATCAAGGTATTTCACAAAACAAGGCTAGGCTAGCTAGGTGTCAAGAAAGAACAGGTATATGTAATGCTCAACACTTAGAACAAGGGTAGAACCACTATATTTGGTAGGTTATTTAGGCAAAGTGGAGAAACTTAAAGAACAATAGCCTAAGATCCTTTCCTAATCAACCACATCTCCAATCTAGTCTTAGAGTAACAAGGCAAGTTCTGAATTGGTACACAATGTATGAATATGACAAAATAAGCTCTCACACACATAACATTACATACACAATCAACATAGACTCGCAGGTCATGCTTCAAGCATCAACTTACCTTCTTTTTATCAGAACAAACATTGCTAAATAAATCATAAGCAAGATTGCAATGGTAACCAACATTCCCAAAAATTTTGAGGGTACCCAATTTTCAAAACAATCATAAAATCATTCAAGATTATACACATGTCAAAAGTAATAATTACTATTATCTACAAATTATCTATACTACCTAAGCATGCTGGTTAAACAGAAAATAAACTCATCCATAAGGAAAAAGAAGCACGGCAAGAAAACTTTGGGATCAAAAATAGGAATGTTATAGACTAAAGGTTATTCAGACTTCACCCCACCAAAATATGATACTTTGTCCTCAAAATAAACACACACACATATATATAAAATAAAAATTTAAAAACAATCATCCACGATATAAATAAATATAAACATCCAAAACAAAATATTTAAAAGTATCGAAAAATCATCATAAAAACGTAGCGTCTAAAATGGGAACAAAATATCCAGAAAATAATAAGTATGGGAGTCAAAAGTAGCAAACATAAGGTGATCAAGCACCGGCATCCATCTGGTCTAGGGCTTTCTATCCTCATCATTGGTCTGGCCTGTAGCTGTACGTGAGCTACCTGCTTCTTGTGCTATCTGCTACTCTCGAGCCCTCCGTGTCACCTTTATAGCCAAGGACTCTGATACCACCTCATCGGTAATCTGCTCCTCTAGCTCTGCCACCTTATCAGCTATCTTGGGCCTCTTCTAGCTCACAACTGCGTCCTCACTCTCAAGGGGTCTCTTCCCATCCCATGGGCATACGGGCGATCATCAAATAGGTCAATCACATCATCACCCTCTGGTGCCACCTCCGAGGATACTATCAGGGCTGCTAACATCTTCAGTAGGTCAGCCTTGAACTTCGCCAACTCATCCTTCACGATAGCCATATCAGCAAGTTGTACACCCTCAAGTCTCCGCTACACCCTATCCTCGAAGGCATTTACCCTAGGATCCATTGCATCAACTCTACCCACTACAACCTCACGAATATATGACTTAGCCCTCTCCTCCGAGTCCTGACCTGTTTGATGAACCCATAGTTTGATCTGGCTTATTAGTTTTATCAGTTGGGCCTCCGTCTTTTCTAACCTATGCACCAAAGCCTGAAAAGCAAAGCAGACATAAGAGGATAATCTGCGGAAGTAGCCTGAGTAGTAGAAGGTGCTGGTGCAGGTGTATCTGAGGATAACATCGCCTCAGTATCAATAGCTGGAGGCGGCTCTCTTGCAAGTGGAGTGGAACTGGTGGTAGTTAGAAGTGGATCTGGAATAGGAGGAGTAGTTGCTCATGTAGGGCCATTATCAGCCTTAATCAGGCTGGAATCCATAGTGCGCACGACCTCTACATATGGGTCTAGGTGGAGAGAGACACGTATCCCGACCTCATTACATAATCTATGTATCAAGACGGGAAAAAGCAATGAGGTCTGGGTACGAATTGCTGGCTTGTGGATCTGCTCTACCATAACTCGGGCCCAATCTATATCATAGCCAACTAAGATACTAGCTAATAACATAGCTCACTCCATAGTGATCACATTATCCATAAATGTAGGCCTGATACGCCAACGGATAATAGACCACCAGAATTTGGCTGGGAAGGTTAGGTGAGACTTCACTATCGGTACGATGTGGTTTGTAGCCCATGCAGGATCATCACCACCTTCACAGATCTGGCTAGCTATCCACCTGAGGAGCTCAATTTTAAGATCCACATTCTTCTCACTCGCTGCTCATCTCATCTTCTCGATCTTATTATCATACTCGATGGTGGAGCAAGATATCCTATAGTTTGGCCCGAAATGAACCTTCCTGATAGCCTCCTTTGAGATGTCAACCATCTGACACCGTATTAGGACTTCTCGCAACCTCGGCTGATCAATAACTTTTTTCCCCTTAGAAAGATCTCGAAGAATATTGGTATAGTAAGTGTCGTAGGACTCTCAAACTAGAAAAGGGGCATACTTGCCCAACCTCTATGATAGCCACCTCAGTCCATGTCAGTCAATTATGCCTCCAAGTCTGGCACCCTACTCAGCCCGGAATCATTCAACCTCTACTCCTCGTGAAATTGTCCAATAGGCTTTTTTGTCCTTTTAGTTCTAACCCCTTGTCATACATCTCCTTCATACCTCGAATGCCCCATCTAGTATTTCTGGGGTCGATGGAGGAGATAGAAGGATCGGCCTCATCATGCTAAGTCTGTGATGCCTCTAGTGACCCCATCTCTAAGTGAGTGGGAGGCATCATTGGCATACTACTATCAGACCCATCTCTATTATCCTCTTCTTTAGACTAGGAGGGACTCTCAACAACCATAGGGGTATGTGCAACTCAGGATCTAGTCTGAGGCACATTTGCCTTGGCGTCAATATGGACTCTATGGACTTTGTCAGATCCTTCTAACCATTTTGTCTCAGATGACTCATCTGCCAACTTTCTATAGAAGGTCTTCATGGCGTTCTTGTCCTTTGGAGGAATTGTACCTGAAAATCAACCCCATACCACAAAATGAGCACCATAATGTCTTGGCAATCAAGAAACAAGCAACAAAAAGAAACAAGAAAAGCCAAAAACCAAAAAGAAAAACACAAAAAAACTTGCACTGAACCAGCAACAGATTTGGAGGTATGAGGCACAGGTATGACTCATAGAGTGACCTACGAGTCATGCTATGTCCTTGTAATGCCAGAGTACCTGAGAAAAAAATCATTATGAAAATAGGTACGAGGCTCATGTATGACTTGTAGGTTGACCTACAAGTCATAGTCTGGGCTCGTAGCAAATAACATAATACTTTTAAAAAAATACAGGTCCTACAAGTCCCTCACTATGGTTCACAGTGGACACTATGACCTGTAGGTAGGTCTCGTATGATAAATGTTAAGGAACCATAGGTGACTGTTGTTCCCTACGAAGGGCCACTACGACTCGTAAGACATCCTACGAGTCATATAAAGGCCTCGTAGCAGAAAACAATTATCACTTGTGGTGCCTGAAGCTTCACCACACAAGTCATATTCAAACACAACAAAATTCAAGCAACATTTGAAAAATTCTCAATCAATTCAATAGGTATGACAAGCATGACCTTTGTCATGAACATTCAAGCCACAATTTCCCCACAAATTGTATCAATGATTAACAATTAAACAACAACTTCCCAACACATTCAAGAATCACCCAAAAGTATTTGATCCCTAAACTCATAAGAATCAGAAATACACACAATCAGGGGAGTTCAAAAGAAATCAAGGCAAATCTATACAAAAGGTATCTCAAACGATCATTCTCAACCCAAACACATACCAACAACCAAATTTTAACCTTGACATGAATTCACAAATTGGTCAACTAATAATTATGTACTACACACATTTAATCAACATGTTAACATCACAATCACCAGCAAATGTGATATCACCATTCAAAACAACACTAAGGTATTTTAATCAATCAAACCCCAATTCATACATCTAGACCATCATTTCTCATGTGAATACTCAATATCAACACTAAACACACAATCACATAATAATATACAAAAATCATAGCATGAGTATGCAAATATACAAGGGAAACATACCACTTGAGAAGATAAAGAACAATTATTCACAATGATGGGAAGAAAGGGGTGCCAAAACTATAGAAGTACGGACTTGCGAAAAATCTCATCAGAAAGTGACGTAGGTGTCACACCCCACCCCGTGGGTCGTGACCAGTGCCCGATAGGGGCACGCAAACACTTATCAAGCCAGATTCCTTTATAACCTAGAACAAAATTCTACAAAAATTTCGGCAGAGTTTCCTCTGTTTTATTGACTAATCGCACCTGCAGAAAAAAAGTTCTAGCAGCTCCCCAGACAGTAGTGTA
>JAOTQJ010061286.1:0-13763 GCA_025642045.1 Solanum sejunctum | reverse complement strand
ATGTTTTGTAAATGTATTGACATATGTGTATCGTTTAGTACTTTTGTCTAGAGGTCTGTGGATACTTGTGGGTTACGAGTGTATGGGAGATGTTTGAATGCGTGGCGTATTTTATGATTTTGTATACTGGATCAGGCGGCAGCACCGCATTATGTACTTATATGAGTAACATGTTTATTGGGTGGCAGGATCGCAGCGGTGACCTTGTCGGCCCGCATTTATATTTATGTGCATATGTATTACTGTCTGGGAAACTATTGGATCTTATTTTTGCAGGTGAGGTTAGTCAGTAAAACAGAGAAAACTTTGCCGAAATTTCGGTAGAAATCCAGGCTAGGTTATTAAAGGAATTAGGTTTAGTATGTGTTCACGTGCCCCTCTATCGGGCACTGGTCATGACCCCAGGGTAGGGTGTGACATCCTAATATATTCTCAAGTCCAAAAATGTGGTTTAAAGGTCATTTCAAGCGAAAAGGTTTCAAAACCTGTTATCTTTCTAAACTTTCAACGGGAGTTCTGAGAGAGGACTAGAATAGAGAGTTGAGAGTTTCACCATTCTAGTGCAAATTCTTGGAAGAAAGTTAGAAATTTGTCATTGTAGGTATGTAAAGGCTACCCAGAACATGGAATTATTCTTCCATGTGCCCAATATGTAGATTGAGTTTTAAATTGTTAGTTGATAGGTCTTAAGTTTAAGTTCTTGAATATTTTCTTGAAATTTATCTTTAAAACTTATATTTTCTATTAAGTTGTTGATCATCATGTTTTAATGAACTGTCTACATGTATTATTATGTGATTATGCAATAACCCTATATGAATCCCCTATTAAAGACTTCAGAATGAACTTAGGAGTAGTGTCCAGAGCCTTGGTTTTCTGAATGTGATGGTTGATAGAGTCTGTCTTGAGATGAGTACTACGATGACTGAAATAGATAAAGTTAATATTTTTGAGGTTTAAATGTGATTGAGATAGTGTTTGAAAGGGAGAATTTATTTCTTGACTTGATAGAATGATAGATAAGATGAGGTCCCTACCTGAGAGGGGGGTTGGTTGTATAACCAGCCTGACATTGATAGACTTATGAGAATATTGAGTCCTAGAAGGAGTATTAGAACCAAAATGGATAAGAGTAAGTCCCACTTGTACTCATTAACTATGTGGCCAGTGTAGGAGAGGATTAGACCATTAAAGCGAATGTTTCCTTTGGCCTGCAGAGGGCTTAACAGAGTTCTTTTGGGATTCCCAAAATACTAGTTCTATACACAAGCTTTTGGATGAATCTGGCAGCGATATATCTTCATTGTATAATCACTAAGCTCATAGGTGGTGGTTGTTGGTTATAGAAACTCCCAGATAGGTTTCTTGTTGATAGTACTCTGAGGTTGATGTGATTAGGTGATGTCTTTATAGATATTGAGATGGTAGAGTCCTGTCCTTTACTCTGAGCTAAGGGTAAGTGATCGATGATTCAATGTTATATATACTATTTACTTTAGCCCATTTTACATACAGTACATTCCACGTACTAATACCCCTTTGGCGCTGCATCATTTTATTGCTATAAATTCTATAGACAGAGGACTTCAGTAGCCTAATCATTGAGGTTCATAGATTTTCAACAGAGACTTGGTGTGTCCTCCTTTGCTTTCAGAGGACATGTTTATCTTTTCATTTATAGTAACTTATTTCATTAAGTTGTGATAGCCATGGCCTGTCATGGTACCTTCCTAGCTACTGTTATAGATGCTTCGTAGACATAAACGGTCGTTTGTTGATTTTAGGATTGTTAATTTTCTATTTCTTTTCTATTGAGATACTTCTTTCATTCTTTAAATGATAGTTATTACGATAGCCTACTGATAGTCTATTATTCTCTTTATATCTTCTGTATATGAGTTTATAGTACGAATGCTAATGAGACTAGGTAGTCTTCTTAGGAATTAGCAATAGTCTCTGAGTGCCAATTACATCTAGGGTACCCTCCCGATTCATGACAAACTTGGTATCAGATCATAAAGTTCTAGTGTCCTAGCAAGTCTACGAAGTATTGTCTAGTAGAGTCTTGTTCATGGGTATGTTATGCACCAAACTTCATAAGCAGGAGAATATAGGATATTAAGAAGTGTTACCCTTCTTTTATGATCTGGATTCGTGCGATAAATCTTGACTTTATGGAAATTCATTTTAACTCATGCATTATATATTTGCAGAAAATGTCGCCCAAGAGGACAGTCGCACAGAGAGATTCCCCAGCCCTAGCTTCTGAGAATGCTCGACTTAAGGCCCCAGTTCAGACTGTGGCTAGGAGACAAGATATCTCATTAGGACTACTGAGGTCCCACTGGAGCCGTGTACTCAAACCCAACCAGCTCTTACTGCTGAGGCAGAATTTAGGGGAGCTATCACCATGGTGACACAATTGTTGGCCTCCTAGGGAAATAATCTGGGTTCCCAAGATCCTAGCTCTAGCTCATAAGAGCCCTTAGTTATAACCCAACTCAGAGACTTTTTGAGGATGAACCCACTAGTATATATGGGTCAAAGTTGGAAGAGGACCTACAGAACTTTATTGATAAGAGGTATAAGGTTCTGAAGGCGATACATGCTGATGATATTAAGGGATTCGAGCTTGCCTCCTATTAGCTGAAGGATGTTGCTAATATGTGGTACAATTAGTGGGAGGAGAGTAGAGGTGAGAGTGCGAAGCCTACACACTGGAGGACTTTGAGATAGCCTTTCTTGACCACTTCTTTCATCAAGGGTTGAGGGAGGCGAAGGTGGATGAGTTCATGAATCTCAAATAGGGAGGGATACCATGAAAGAGTAAAACCGCAAGTTCATTAAGCTATCCAGGTATGCTCTAAAGATGGTGAAAGACGTGAGGGCGAGGATAAGGAAGTTTGTGTCTGGTTTGGGAAGACATGTACAGAAAGAATATAAGGCGGTCTTACTAATTCTGGGCATAGACATTGCCAGATTTATGGTGTATGCCCAGAAGATAGAAAGGAGAAGAAGAAATATAGAGAATATCATATTAGAAGGAATGTGAAATCAACATAACATGAGCCAAGCCCACAAAGGCAAAATAAGGGCGACAAGTCCTACTTTCAGAGGAGACATCTCATCCTGCACAGTCTGTAGCAAGTGCATCCATTTAGCCAAATAGGTATGATTAGAAAAATCATAGTTATAAGAATTTTAGGGCTCTAGGTAACCAATCTCAGGGCAGTGTGGCCCAAGGCATGAGGGGAAAGCCACTATGTGGAAAGTGCAGTAAACCTTATATAGGGGAATGTTGCGTGGGTAAGGATATCTGTTATTCATGTTGATAGGCTAGTCACTTTAGTTATGAGTGTCCAAAGAGAAGACGAGTTGAAGGGAGCAGCATACCATAGTAATCCATAACCCCTCCAAAGGGAAATCAATAGAAAGGTACTACTACTGGTATAGGAGGCGGGACAAACTTCCTTTATGCTTTGGGTAATTGAAAGGGCCAGGAGGCTGCACCAAAAATGGTTATAGGTATACTTAGAGTCTTTACCTTTAATTTCTATTCATTAATTGATCCGGGTGCCACTTGTATTTTATGACCGATTATATGGCTAGTAAGATTAGGGGTTTCCCAGGGTGTTTGCCTGAACGTTTTGTTGTTTCTACTCCTGCTGTGAGTCTATCTTAACTGAGAGAGTCTGCAGGGATGGTGTAGTGTGTATTTATCATAGAGAAACCATAGCTGATTTGGTAGAGTTTGAGATGGTTGATTTTGATATAATAATGGGCATAGATTGGCTTCACTCCTGTTATGATTCTGTTGATTGTAGAACCTAGATCATTATGTTCCAATTTCCTAATAGGCCTATTTTGAGAGTGGAGAGGGAGTTCTGTTGCCCCTAAGGGCAAATTCGTTTCTTATCTAGAAAACTGATTTCCAAAGGTTGTATCTACCACCCTGTGAGAGTCAAGTCTTATGATGCTAAACCTGCTACTCTTGAGTTAGTCCCTATTGTAAATAAGTTCTCTGAGATGTTTCCTGACAACCTTCCTAGAGTCCCTCCTGATAGGGAGATTGACTTTGGGATCGATGTTCTTCCCTAGACCAAACCCATTTTAATCCCACCTTATAGAATGGCCCCTGGAGAGTTAAAAGAATTGAAAGAACAATTAAAAGACTTGTTAGAGAAAGGTTTCATAAGGCCTAGTGTCTCAATTGGGGTGCTCTTGTCCTTTTTGTGCATAAGAAAGATGGGTCTCTTAGAATATGTATAAACTATTGATATCTCAATAAGGTCATTGTAAAGAACAATTATCCTCTTCTTATGATAGATGATCTATTTGACCAACTTCAGGGTGCTACTTGTTTCTCAATGATAGACCTCAGATTAGGTTATCATCGTTGAAGGTGAGGGAAAGTGATATTCCAAAGACAACCTTTAGAACACGGTATGACCACTTTGAATTATTGGTCATGTCTTCCGAGTTGACAAATGCACCCATAGATTTCTTGGATTTGATTAATAGGGTATTTAAACTGTATCATGATGTGTTCATGACTGTGTTTATTGATAACATTCTAGTATATTCTAAGGATGAATAGAAGCATGCTAATTACCTTAGAGTGGTTTTGCAAACACTCAAAGATCATGAGTTGTATGTGAAATGCTCAAAGTGTGAGTTTTGACTCAAGTCTGTGGCTTTCTTAGGCCATGTTATTTTGGGAGAGGGTATTCGGGTGGATACATAGAAAATTGAAGCAGTTAAGAACTGGCTAAGACCAACTTCTCTGATAGAAATAAGAAGCTTCTTGGTTTTAGTAGGCTACTGTCGCAGATTTGTTGAAGGCTTCTCTTCTCTATCAGCCCAATTGACTAAGCTAACTCAGAAGAAGGCCAAATTTCAGTGGTCTGAGGCATGTGAAAAGAGTTTTTAAGATTTGAAGACTAGATTGACTATAGCACCAGCGTGGGCCATGCCAGAAGAGATGGTAGACATCATGATATATTGTGCTCTATCCCGAGTAGGATTGGGTTATGTGCTTATGCCTCTAGACAACTTAAGATCCATGACAAAAATTACCCGACTCATGATCTTGAGTTAGCAGTGGTGGTATTTGCACTCAAGGTCTAGCAGCCCTATTTGTATGGACTATTTTTAGATGTGTTCACTGACCACATGAGCTTGCAGTACGTGTTCAGCCGAAAAGAGCTCAACCTTCAACAGAGAAGATGGTTGGATTTGCTCAAAGATTATGATATAGGCATTCTCTATCACCCAGGTAAGGCTAACATTATTGCTGATGCTCGTAGCAGGATTTCCATGGGTAGCACTGCACATGTGGAGGAAGAGAAGAGAGAACCAGCTAAAGAAGTTTGTAGATTGGCTCGACTGGCGGTGCAACTTGAGGAGAACAATGAAGGCAGCGTTAATGTTCAGAATGATTTTGCTTCATGGTGTTAGAAGTGAAAGCAAAGCTAGACCAAGACTTTGTCATATTCCAATTGAAAGAAGCGGTTCATAAGTAGAAGGTAATGGTTTTCTCCAAAGGGGGGAGATAGGGCATTAAGATACCAGGGTAGATTTTGTGTGCCTGATGTTGATGGAGTATGAGACAGGATCATGGTTGAGACTCATAGCTCCAGATATTCCATTCACTATGGTTCTACTATGATGTACCATGACTTAAGAGATGTTTATTGGTGGAATGGATGAATAAAGACATTGCTGAGTTTGTCTCTACATGCCACAATTGTCAATAAGTTAAGGTTAAACATTAGAGACTGTGTGGGTTAGCTCAAAATTTTGAAATTCCTGAGTGAAAGTGGGAGATGATCAATATAGATTTCATCACTGGGTTACCAAGATTGTGAAAGTAGCACGATTCGATATGGGTCATTGTCGATCGAATAACGAAATCCACCCAACTTTTTGTAGTCAAGACAACTTATGCCGCTAAGGAGTATGCTCGACTATACATTTGAGATATTTGTGTGGTTGCGTGGGGTTCCCTTGTCCATTATCTTGGACAGAGGAACTCAATTAACCTCTTAATTTTGGAGATCTTTCTAGAAGGGATTGGGCATGAAGGTGAATTTCAGCATAGCTTTTCATCATCAGATAGATGGACAAGCAGAGCAAGCCAAACAAACTTTGGAGGATATGTTGAGGGAGTATATCATAGGTTTCAAAGGAAATTCGGATGATCATCTATCGTTGAATGAGTTCACGTACAATAATAGCTACCATGCTAACATTCAGATGGCCCCTTGTGAGGCACTATACAGGAGGAGAGTAGATTACCGATTGGCTGGTTTGAGGTTGGTGAAGCTCAATTGATTGGATTTGACCTAGTTCACCAGTCCATGGAGAAGGTGAAAGTCATCAGAGAGAGAGGTTGAAAATAGCATAGAGTCATCAAAAGTCCTATACAGACGTGAGGAGAAGAAATTTGGAATTTGAGGTAGATGATTAGGTGTACTTAAAGGTGTCACCCATGAAAGGTGTCATGAGATTTGGCAAGAAGGGGAAGTTAAGTCCATATTATATTGGACCATACTAGATTATAGGAAGGATTGGGAAGGTTACTTATGAGCTAGACTTGCCTTCTGAGCTAGATGGAGTTCTATGAATCGTATGTTAGTCTCGTAGTCTTAGTCTTTAGTTTTTGGTCCAAAATCTGGTCTCTCTAATTCTTGCTAAGATTTCACCTACATGATCGCAGAGTGACTTACCATTCATAGATAGCCACATAGGGGTGACCTCCACATAGTAGGTTTCTAAATTTTGGTCTTTGACTTTTGCTACGATATCACCTTATGACTTGTAGGGTGAGCTAGGACTCATCGGTGGACTCGTTAGGCCTATGCTTCAGCAAAATCTAAAACTTTTCTATAAAGTCATGCCAACCTAACTTTTCTACAAAATTAACACAAAAAATCATCGAAATAATAAAAAGTCGCTTTTAGAACTCACAAAATCCCTTGTTTCAGCCACCAAGTGTGCTGTATTTTTACAGCACATCAGCAAGCATAGTCAGACTTAGTGACTAAGTCACTCCAGCTACATGCCCTGTCAAGTGTAGAGTTGCTCTGGATGATCTGTTTCAAGACAGATCTCTTTGTGCTAATGTTGTCCAATTTTTGGAAGATCGCCTGCCTAATGTAGCCGATGTGCGGGATAGTTGTGGTCTTGAACCTTTCTTATATGATCATCATGGCATGCCTTGCTAGCATCTTAGTCATTAATGGCACAAATGCTTGCTTCATACTACAGTCTCCTCCTAGCTCAATGTAGATTCTCACCATATTTTGGAAATGGATATCGATGACATCTCTGTCACACCATATGCACTTAATTTCGAAGAGCAGTCTTCGCAACTTTTGTCTTCGTTGTTGGTATCTCCATAGAAGATTTCCATGAGGATGTTCAGGTTGCCTGTGAAGTCTTGTGATGTGAGGAAGTGGTTACGATCTTGCATTCTTAGTGTACTCCACCAATCACTAAGAATACCCAGAGAACCTCGAAGTGTATCATAACAGCACTATAAGAAAAAAGGTATTTAACGAGGGAAAATTCAAATGCTAAAACAAAAACATCAATCATTATTAGTCAATAATGTCTGATAAAAATTTCATTATTACCGATCGTTCAAATCTTCATCGTTAAAAGCTAACGACTAGATTAAATTCGATCATGAAAAAAACTATAATGACGATAAAAATCTGGTTGTCATACCTCTTTTAAGAAACCAAGTTTTTCCATCACTAATTGATATTCTAGTTATTTAAACAAATGCAAACACAGTCACTTTCGAAAAGGGCCCCAACACAAGGATCTATTGTATGCCTCCTTGCACTTGCATTTCTGTGGGAAGATGTTACCAAGGTTTGAACTCGTAACTTTCTGGTCAAATGGCAACAACTTTACCGCTTACTCCAAGGGTCCCCTTCAATTCTAATTATTAAAACATTAATTATAACCACAAAGCAAATCAACAAATGTGTATATATATCAACACACACACATACAAGTACGTCCACATATGTAAACATGCAAATATTATTATATTTATATAAAATTTCATAGTTAACTATAAAAAATGATATTGCATATTGTTACAAAAGTATACAAATTGTAAGGTATTATGTGTTTTAACTCCTAGTAAAAGAAACATTGGAATATCTTTAAAAAAATTCTTAAATATGAAATGAAATCCTTCTGTGCTTCAACATTTTCTTTTGCTTATACTTTTTTATACTTTCTCTAAGGAAGAGTTCTTCAAACTAGCTTATTTGTCAAAAGAGTAAAAACTTTATGTAAGGTTGTTAATGACACTCTTAATAACTATTTTCTTCTTTTTTTCTTTTTTGCAAAATCAAATACTAAACACAATGAAATGTAAAATTTGTTTCTGTTCTCACAACCAAATAAAAAGAAAGCTGACTTTCTAGCTCTAGACATTAAGTTATTTATTTTGTATTTACAGCTTAAGTTGACTCTTTGGACATTGTTTCATGGATAAAACCCTCAACTTTTTTTAGTTTCTCTTTTTATACTAATGGTATTCACCCTATATAAATAATTCAACATCATTAGAATTATTATGAGATATAAATTAATTGTATTATCTTAAATTTTAAATCATAAAAAAATGATGATTTCTTACTTAATTAGTAGTGCATTATATGTCATGTAAAGCTTTTTATTTTTTTTATTTGTAAAATTTCACTTTATATTTGTCTAACACAAACGGATGATTTTTCTTTGTATACACTTGTTAGTTTCACAACCAATAATTAAAATAAGTCAACACAATATATATTTTTTTATTAGAAGAAATATTATTACTGAATACTAATTTTTAAGTATTGATTGGGTAATTTCCAAGTGGAGAAATATTTATCCTCTTGAGAAAATTATTTACTATCAAATTTTATATAACTTTTCTACCTTAATTAATCTCATAAGCTCATAATTATATATTTAATGTTATTACTTTTATTTTTGTTTGTTTCATTACAATTTCTTGTTTTGGCCTACTTCATTAAAAAGGTCAAGTAAAGATGAATAAATTGTCTCTCAAAATAAAAACATATATAGAAACTATATCAAGAAAATATTTTGGTTAAAAAAATTGTGCCAAAAAGATTGAAAACTCCAAAAACATTATTTCTGATTAAATGATAGTTTAGCCGATCACAACCATTCAGAAAAGTCACGACCCTTCAAAAAAGTAATGACTCTTCGAAAAAGTTATAGCCCTTCAAAAAATTAGAATTCTACGAATTTGAAAAATCATAACTCTTCAAAATAAAATCACAATTTCTTGAAAAAATCACACCCTTTCGAAAAAGTCATAATTCATAACTCTTCGAAAACTCACAACTTTTAAAAAAAGTCAACTCCTTGAAAAAGTCACAACGTTTTGAAAAAGAACAATCTTTCAATATGAAAAATTATCTGTTTTCAATATAATACAATATAATTCAGCAAATATAATCTAAAACATAAAATATATACTAAATTAATTTTTACGTTGAGGTATTATAGTAACATCATTAGAAAAGTCACAGCCTTTTAAAAAAAAGTCACAATCCTAAGTAAAATTATCTACTTTCAAGATAATATAATATAATTAAATAAATATAATATACAGTATAAAAACTATACTAAATTGATTGTTTAAGTTAGGGGAATTATAGTAATTTAAAATTCAAGTTAGGGAGTTCAAGCACTATTGAAAAACCAATTACATTGAGAAATAATGTTATAATTAAAAAAATATAATTGAAGAGTACTAGGACTTTTAGCAATATTACATTAATAAAAGTTCTTGAGATAAATTTATAATGCTAAATTTTTCATTGAGAAAACTTAATAACTTTATATTATTTTTATTAATTTTAATATTATGATATATAAATTTGATTAGAATATTTATGACCGCGTGAAGTGCGGGCTATAATTATCTAGTTTTATATAATTGAGTATAATAAGAATGATTGTTAAGAGTTATTACAACTATACATTAATATTTTTTTTTTCATTGAATCTTTTTTATAAAATAAGTAAAATTATAAAAGATTAAAGATTCTTACCACGTTGATGGAATGATTACTAAAATGTCACTTATTATACTTATAACATGTCTTGACTTCGTCTCTTTCCACTCATATTGATTAAAACATATTTTTGCACAAACTAATATGTTTTAAATATGGGATGTTATGCTTTTTAATGATCAAATATTATCCCCTTGTTAATGTTGGACTAAAATTAGCCTTTGACCATCGAAAAAATATGGTCACTATAAGTGTATTTATAACGACGAGATTGAGTTCCTTTCGTTAAGAAATGGGCACTAAAAGTCCTTTTTCTTGTAGTACAAGGTCATATACTTCTCACGCCCGACCAAATTCTTGGTGACCATCCATGTGACACCTTGTGAAATTACTGAAAGGCTCCTAAAATGTATCATGAATGTAATGTGTCTTCCGAAGCTCCGATGAGAAATTCGAGACCAGATTTGTGATTAACGCGGAAAATAAAGTCAAAAATGGTCTTCAAACGATTTAAGAGCAACCGAGTCAAAAATTAATTTTCGCAAGTTGGCCAAGAAACAATGAGGGTACGTGACAGGACCACAACACGGACCCATCATGGATCCAAAAAAGTGAGGGTCCGCGACAGGCTCGTGACACGGAACCATCATGGATCCACACTTACGCTTTTCCTTTAATTTTCTACGGAGGTTGAATTTCTAAAAATACACTGGTGCACAATGGATCTGCGTCACAAACCAGTGTAATTTTAGTGACGAGTTTTCTTTTACTTTGGAAAAGGGTATTTTGGGTATTACCAACCCATTTAAATACCCCAAAGTATACATTTAAGACCTATTTCGTATGAAAGGGTTTCAAAAAACACACATCTTCAAAAGTTTTAAGCGTAAGTTTTGAGGAAGCAAAACTTTTAAGCGTAAGGATTGAGGGTACGGGTCTAAGCTCTTGTTGAAGATTAGTACAATATTCATTCAAGGTATGTAAAGGCTACACAAAACATGGAAATTGTACTTTCATGTGCCCTAATTTATAGATTAAGTTTAAATTATTAGTTGAGGGTCTTGAGTGGAACTCCTTGAAGAACTTCTTGAACATTATCTTAGTTTCTTGAATATTATCTTTAGTTATATATACTATCTCAAATTGAGGATTATCCTACTTGTATTTATGAATTTTATGCGATATTAAATGATCGCTACCTAAATTGAATGTTTCCCTTGCTTGATACTGCCAGAACGAACGTAGGGTTTTTGTCTAAAGCCTTGATCACATGATTGTATTTGTTGGTTATGGTTCGGGTCTTGAACTGAACGAATTAAAGGTTGATAATATTGAATTGAGAACCTCAAAGAGGTTGAATGTAATCTTAAAGAAATATTCATAACTTCTCAAGTTGTTGAACGAATAATAAATTAATGTATTAGTCCGAAAGGGGCTAAAAGATGACAAAGGGTGGATATTAATGTTTATGAGCATGTTGAGTCTATGGGAGAAGTATTGAGTACCAAAATAGATAAGAGTGAGTCCCACTTGCACTCATAATTGTGTGGCTAGCATAGGTGAGGATTTACTATGAGCAACAGATTTTTCCTCAATCCTAAAAGAGAACTTAATATTATTTCTACTTTGGATCCAATAATGTATGCCTTCCACCCCCGGCAAGGTACTAGGCAGATGCCACAATGATATTGCTTCGTTGTACCATTATGTGCTTATAGGTGATGGGTGTAGGTCTGAGTAACTCCTATATAAGGTTCCCTTTTGATAGTATTGTTATATCAAAATTGAATTCATGGGTTTTAATAAATGTTAAATGAAATGGTATCTATTCCTTATTCGAGATGAGATGAATGATAAATGAATTGATGTTTCTGTACACCTTGCTTACTTTTAGTTCGATTTACATATAGTACATTCCACATACTAACGCCGCTTTTGAACTGCATCATTTTATGATGCAGATTCAATAGACAGAGGACTTCAGCAGCCCAATTGTTGAGGTTCAGAGCTCTTATTTCAAATAATATTGAGTCCTCCCCTGTATTCGAAGGATGATTATGTCATTTGCTTTATGTTGATATTTTTATTTTATTGTGGTAACCATGAATTCTCATGGTAACTTCTTAGAGAATAGCTATAGAGGCTTCATAGACATAGATGGTTAAGTGTTGATTATTGGGATTGTATGTTTCCCCCTTTAGTTCTATGGAGATTCTTCTTTCGTACTTATTATGCTAGGAATTGTGATAGCCCACTGACATTCTTTTATCTCTTTATATCTTCCGCATATGATTTAATTGAATGAATGCAATGAGACTAGATGGTTTGCTTGGTGACTCGCTATAGTCTCCGAGTGCCATTTATGCCTAGGGTATCCTCTCGGTGCATGACAAACTTGGTATTAGAGCCCATAGTTCGAGTGTCCTAGGGAGTCTATGAAGCCATGTTTAGTAGAGTCTTGTTTATGGGTGTGTTGTGCACCAGATTTCATAAGCAGGAGGCTATGTGACATTAGTAAGTGTTAACTTTCTTTTATGATATGAATTCATGCAATAGAGTTCAGCCGTGTGGAAAATCTCATTTTTAACTTATAAGTTTTACGCTTACAGAAAATGCCACCAAAGAGAACCGATGCTCAGAGAAATACCCCATCCCTTGGTGTTGAGGATGCTCAGCCCAAGGCCCCAATTCAGACCGAGGGTAGGAGAGGGGGATGCCCTACAAGGACTGCTGGGGTCCCATAAGCATCCCTTGCTCAGCCACAGCCAGCTCTCACTACTGAGGCAGAGCTTAGGCGAGCCATCACAATGTTGACTTCGAATGTGGCCTCCCAGGGGAACAACCAAGGTTCCCAAGCTCCTAGCTCTAGCTCGTAGGAGCCCTCAGCTGCAACCAGACTTTTAGATTTTCTATGGATGAACCCTCTAGTATATATGTGATCAAAGGTGGAAGAAGATAAACAAAATGTTACTGATGAGATATAGAAGGTTCTAAAGGCGATGCATACTAATGAGATGGAGGCAGTTAAGCTTGCCTCCTACCAACCGAAGGATGTTGTAAATGTGTGGTACAATCAGCTGAACGAGAATAGAGGTAAGGAGGAGGAGCCCTACTCTCTGGGATGAGTTCGAGACAACTTTCTTGATCACTTCTTTCCTCAAGAGTTAGGAAAAAACACATTTTACATCAAAAGAGTCTTAAGAGAAAAAGGTCAAATAAGGTGGCCGCACAAGTCCCTTTTCCCATTCCTTATCTATTTCGTCCACATTCAAGCTAATCACTTTCTCTAATGACACTATTAGAACCCGTAAGTCTTTAATTGATTTGATTTGGTAAAGTTTGGGACCAAATGTACATTTTATTCTCAGTTTAGTCCTTAAGATTAAATTGATGTGGGGTTATGTGTGTGGCAATTTCTAATTGGTCCTTGTGGGAGATGTTTGCCTATATATATGTGAGCTTATCTCTTGTACAAGAAGAGACTTCTACACTTAGAAAAATTTAGAGAGAACTAGTGAGATTTTCAGCAAGCTCTTGAGTTGCTATAGTACTTTAAGGGAAAATTTTCATTTTTTCGATCTTTCAAATATTTGATGCTTCAAGCTTGGTATATTGGATCTCCTAACTAGCGTAGAGGCATTAGTTGGTCAAGGAAACGCTTGGTTTGACGACTAGGAAGATTTGGGTCTAGTAAGGAGCTTGAAA
>JAOTQJ010061265.1:0-13764 GCA_025642045.1 Solanum sejunctum | reverse complement strand
ACATGAGATATGATATGAATGACTATATGATGATGAAAAGAGCTTGTGTATATGATATATATTCTATATAAAGTGTTTCATTAGACCTGCTCATTCCAGGTAACCTAGTTGAGGGTTTAATATCTCAAACACCAGGGTGGTAGGTAAGATTGCCACTAATCTAAATAAGGGTCTTGTACCTCACACACTAGGGTGATATGTGTAATCATCACTAACCTAGATGAGGAGTTTGTATCTCACACACTAGGGTGATGGGTGCAGTCATCACTAACCTAGATGAGGGATTTGTACCTCACACACTAGGGTGATGGGTGAAATCATCACTAACCTACTAAGGGGTTTGTACTTTATAAATCTAGCTTAGTCTCGTCTACACATATGATATCCTATATGAGCATGAGTTACTTAACCATGTTTTCCTTCTGCATTGATCATACATTCCATATTGATATATTATGCCTATTGCCTATTGTATGCATTTTGATTAAGGTGCCTATCTTTTGTTGCATTGCATCCTACATTCTTAGTACATTCAAACTTACTAATGCATACTCTTACCTACATGATATCACCATGTGGAGCCGGTGCCCAAGTTTATCTTCCTCCTCCACGTGGCTAGATCAGTACCACTCAAGCTTGTGGTGAGCCCTCCACTTCGGAGACCTTAGTCTATGTTGTTCTTACTATGTATTAGGACATTCTTCTTATTTTCTATTTTGACTATGAGGATGAGTCCAGTTGCTTGTCTTGGCCCCTACTCTTAGCTATGTATTAGAGGTTTTTGTTGGATATGATATGTATCTGTGATATGATCTTTAACTCTTTATCTCTTTATTATGATGTTATGCAAGCTTTTCCCTTATCCCTTTTGCCCCTATTCTTATGCGTTATGTCCTTTATGTGCTTCTGAGACCAATGATGTGCAATGATAAGTTAAGAAGCTTGTTTGGGGTTCCTTTTGGTTCCCTATTCGCCATGTCACGTCTAGGTCCTAGGCTTGGGTCGTGACAAATTCGGGCACTTTGAAATGAACTCAACAACATCCCTCTTTATTCCACTCCACCAATATACTTCTATCAAGTCATGGTACATCTTGGTAGAGACAGGATGAATGAAATATCTATGGGCTTCAGCCATAATCCTTTCTCGAACACCATTAACATCTGGACGCACAATCTACTCTAGTATCTCAATACTCCATCTCCCCATTTGGTGAAGACCATCACTTTTTGTCTGTGGACAACCTCCTTTAATTGAAGTATGATAGGATCTTGGTCTTGTTTGTCTTTCCTCTATAGCTAAGGATGAAGCAGACTCGTTTTGGACATTAACTTCTCCCTCATCATTTTCGTCAAGTTGGACTCTTAGTCGAGCCAATCGATGCACTTCTCTAGCTAGCTCCCTCTTTCCTTCCTCAACATGGGCTGTGCTACCCATTAACAACCTGCTAAGGACATTAACATTGATGTTAGCTTTACCTGGATGGTAGATAGTACTCATGTTATAATCCTTGAGCAACTCTAACCATCTCCTTTGTCATAGGTTGACTGCAGGCTCTTATGATTGGTGAACACATCAATATGCACTCCATACAAGTAGTGGCGCCATTCTTTAAGTGTATATACCACTGCTGCCAACTCAAGATCATGGGTCGGATAGTTTTTCTCATGAACCATAAGTTGTCTGGAAGCATATGCTATCACTTTCCCTCTTTACATCAGTACATATCCCAATTTGACTATTGAAGCATCACAATAGATCATAAAGTCCTCTATTCCTCGGGTAAGGTTAAAATGGGTGTAGTATTTTGTCTCGTCTTCAACTCTTGAAAACTTTTCTCACATTCATCGGAACACTGAAATTTGATCTTTTTCTGAGTCAACTTAGTCAATGGTGCGGATAGGGAAGAAAATCCATCAATAAACCTACAGTAGTAGCTTGCCAACCCCAAGAAACTTCTTATGTCAGTCGTAAAGGTTAGTCTGGGCCAGTTCTCAACTGCTTCAATCTTTCAGGCATCCACTTGAATATTATCACCGGAGATAACATGGCATAGGAAAGCCACTCACTTAATCCAAAACTTACATTTTGAGAATTTCGCTTACAACTCGTGGTCCTTAAGTGTTTGGAGGACAACTCTGAGGTGATTTGGATGCTCCTTCTCATCTCTCGAATATACCAAAATATCGTCAATGAACACAATCACAAACATATCAAGATATTGTCTGAACACTCTATTTATCTAACCCATGAAGGCTGCAAGTGCATTGGTCAACCCAAAGACATGACCAAGAACTTAAAATGGACATATCTAGTCCTAAAGATTGTCTTTGAAATGTCACATTCCTCACTTTTAACTGATGGTAGCCAGATCTGAGGTCTATCTTTGAGAAACAAGAGGCACCCTGAAGTTGGTCAAACAAATCATCTATCCTTGGGAGAGGATATTTATTCTTTATCATGACCTTGTTCAGTTTCCTATAGTCAATGCATATTCTGAGAGGCCCATCTTTCTTTCACACGAATAGGACAAGGGCACCCCAAGGAGAAACACTCGGCCTTATAAAGCCCTTCTCTAATAGATCTTTCAATTGTTCTTTTAACTCTTTCAACTCAGCAGGGGCCATACTATAAGATAGAATTGAGATAGGATGGGTATCGGGAAGAACATCAATCCCAAAGTTAATCTCCCTATCAGAAGGGACCCTAGGCAGATCCTTAGGAAACACTTCAGGAAACTCATTCACAATCGGGACTGACTCAAGAGTTGGAGACTCAAATATCATCAGACTTCACTCGCACGAAGTGATAGATACATCTTGTAGAAATCAGCTTTCTGGCTCTAAGATATGAGATAGACTTTCTTTTAGGTGCAACAGAATCACCCTTCCACACTATAACCAGTTTATTCAAAAATTGGAACTTAATGGTTTGGACTCTACAATCAATGGAGACGTAACAGATGTGAAGCCAATCAATGCCAAGGATAACACAAAAATCAATCATCTCCAACTCAACCAAATTAATGATAGTATCCCTATGATGGATGGACATTGCACAAGCTCTATAGACTCTCTCAACTTGAATAGACTCACCCACAAGTGTAGAAACATCAAAAGGTTCAAGAAGGCTCTCTGGGATTCTATCAAATCTACTAGCCACATAAGGAGTTACAAAAGATAATGTGGCACCAGGATCCATCAAAACATAACAATCAAGTGAAAAGACATGAATCATACCTGTCACAGTATCTAGGGAGTTCTCCTGGTCATGCCGATTACCCATGGCATATAAATGGTTTGTGGCTCCGCTTTCATTATCCTTCTTTCCAATCTCATGGTTGGATGTGTTACCTTTCTTACTTCTAAACTCTTCTCTATCATGCTGCCTCTCCTCATTAGCTTGTTGTACAAAGGTTATTAGTCTTCCAATATCCATATCACTTACAAGTATCACTTCCCTCCCATCTCTCTTTGGCCCTTTGTTTAGCCCATCCACATACATTCTCATTCTCCCCCTCATATTAGTGACCATGTTCGGAGCAGATCGAGACAATTGAGTAAACTTCAGTCCATACTCTTGCATAGTCATAAACCCCTATTACAAGTTCAAGAACTTTCTTACCTTTGCCTCTCTTCGTTCTCTTGGAAATAAGCACCCCAAGAAAGCTTCCTCAAACATTGCCCAAGTCAGCACTGGGGCATCCTCTCATCTACCCTTCTTCCATTGGCCAAACTCTAGTCCGGCCACATCCTTGAGGTGGTAAGCAGCTAGTTCAACTCTGACAGCATTAGCCACATGCATCACTTGGAACACTTTCTGAAGCTCCTCCATATTGTTTTCAGGATCCTCAGTGGATGTAGACCCTGTGAACTTAAGCGGATTCATCCTCGAGAATTCCCAGACTCTAGATGTGTTATGCGCTTCCTGCCTACCTGCTCCTTATCTCGCAGCAGGTGCTGTGACAACCTGGGATAAAGTTTGAATAGCCTAGAGTAGCTCACCATTGGAGACATTATCTTGTGGGGGCTGTTAAATAGGGATAGCTAGTTCCACGAGCTCCTCATGTCCTTGAGGCTCAGGTGGGTTAACGTTCTATCTAACGAGATGTCCTCTACCTTTGATGGCTCATCTAGGAGGCATGATAGAACTCTACAATGCGCAAAGAATGAATTATAAGAGGGCTTTTTATAGAGCATAACTCTGTAGCACAATTTAGAACATGATAGAAGTGAAACAATTCCTAAATGCCCTATAGCCTCCAAATTATAGATGTGGAGCTCTTCACACCAATACTAAGGACTCTAGCAGACATGACTTCACCGAATCCCGAGGACTCTTGCACTCATGCTCTGATACCAAGTTTGTCATACCTCGGGAGGGTACCCAAGACATGGCTGACACCTAAAGACTATTGCTAGTCCCTAAGCGAACCATTTGACCTCATCACATCTATTCAGGTAAATAAACTCTACTAATCAGCAGAAGACAAAGAAAAGTAAATGGGCACATCTTATCTGGTTCTCAAAATAATATAATAACAAAAGGCTAGTAGAAAGAACTAGCTCATGATCTTATCAATCAACATTCGACTCTAGTCTATGAAGACTCTATCACTATCAAGTAGTGCCAATGTGTCACAACCCAAGCCTAGGGCCTAGATATGACACGACGAATGGTAATCCGAAAGAAATCAAACAAGCCTCTTAGCATATCAATTACACATCCTTGGTCGCAGAAGCAATTAAACAACAACAAGAGAGTAAAAATCAAGATAAAGGACTAAGGGAAGTCTTAGATATCCATAAACGAACAAGAGTTAAGAACATTGTGTAATTACTTTACTTGCCCAACAACACCTCTAAACATAGACTTGAGTGGTGCCAAGACACTTTTCGGGCTCACCCTTATAGTATCAAGAGTTCAACATAAAGAAATAACAAGGCAAGAGTAGCATAGCTTGGTCTCCAAACTTGAGGACTCACTAAAGCTTATCTTCAAGATATCAAAACTAGCCACATGGAGGATGATCGTGAGGAGCTCAACATGGTCAAAAACTCTACATGGTCAAAATGCATAATCATAAGCAAAGGATAGTATATTAACAATATCACATGCATGATCAATGCTTATAATAAAACATGCTTATATAGAACATATAACATGTGTAGGAAAAGACCATTATCATAGACCAAACAAACTAGTACTTGGAATCCAAGGCATATCACTCCCTTGGAAGGTGATTGAGGTACATACCCCTTAACATGGTAGTATGGGCATGTCACCCCCTAATAAGGTGGTCAAAATATATACCCCTTAACGTGGTAGTACGAGCATGTCACCCCGGACAAGGTGGTCAAAGTATATACCTCTCAATGTGGTAGTACGGGCATATTACCCCCCTCCCCCCAACAAGGTGGTAAAGGCTTGTCACCACCTCACAAGGTAATTGGGCATGTCACCCCCCAATGAGGTGTGGTCAACTTGAAACACTATAGATACTTTTCATAAATTCAATATATACATACATTCTTTCATCATCATAAAGTTACTTGACTCATAAGCGATACAATAGGTCATCAATAACTCAAGAATCCTTAACCGAACATTTTATCAAACACTTGATGGGATTGTAATGCTAGCTCAAACCCATACAATTCAAGCATAAAATCAAGTGAGAAAACTCAAGGTAAATAAATCCACCAACACTTGGTAATACCCTCATGTAAGATACATTAAAACCACTCATCAAATCTCATAATAGGTCATAGATTCATAGCTTAAAATATTCTTAAACAATCACATTTTATGAAACCCCAACATAGTTTATATTTAAATTTCACAATAGAAGATACCCAAAGATAGCCAACTTGAAAACATTCAGTTTACATGAAAAAGAAGGTTGGGCACCATGGGCGAAAGGATCCAATGATTGAAACCTATATACCTCAAATTTGGGGATTTCTTGATGAAGATTTGAATGAGAACTTGTAGCTTGAGTGAATATCTTGAGATCTAGAATGAGTTTGGGATAGTTGCATTTAGATAAAATATTTGGCTAAGTGTTAGAGGGGATTTTGGGGAATGTCTTGAATGATATAGGGTTAAGTAATGACTAAGTATAGGTGTTTTTACGCATAGGAAGTCTTAGGCCCAAGGCCCCAAAGCCTTAGGCCAAAATAGTAAAATTAGAAACAAAATACACATCTCCACAATGGGTCTGAGTCGGGGAGGTGTCATGGACCCTCACTGGAATAGCAAAGTTGGAAAAATTCATTTTTCACTAGGGGTCCTCTAAAATTTGGGTTATACCCACTTCTCACTCAATTTTTCCCCCTGATCAAGAATATGAAGCCCATTCGATATCATGCATGAATTTTGAGATATATGAAAATTACAATTATGTGCATTTTCGAGGCACATTTTTGGGTACTTTTTGGGCATTTTAATATCTCCCCCTTGGGATTATTTATATCCTAATGTGAAACAAGTGTACATAAGAGAAGTAATCATGAATAAATCAGCCCAACAAGAATGCAACAACGCACTTAAACACCATTTTAAAAAATCTCAACATAATTGTCAAAATCTCCATGAACTTATCAACATGAACATAAATGCATGCAAATGACATACAGTCTAACACTTAAGATTTGAAATCATATAGGGGGACTTAAATTAATACCATAGGCTTGAGTAGAGTGAAAGAGATATAGATATCGCTTTTGCATGTCATCTTGGCTTCCCATGTAGCACTTTCAACTTGTTGATTCCTCCAAAGGACCTTGACAGAAGCTACATCCTTGTTTCTCAACCTCTTCACTTGTCTATCTAAAAATTTCTATGAGGACCTCCTCATAAGTCAAATTATGTTCTACAACACCCATAACTCCTAAATGTACAATAGCATTAGGGTCACCCACACATTTCTCAACATAGATACATGAAAGATCGATGAATCATATGCATATCAATGGGTAATTACAACTCATAGGCCACCTTACCAATCCTCTTCAACAACCTATAAGGACCCACAAACCTTGGGCTCAATTTACCTTTCTTGCCAAATAGGACCACACCCTTAATGGGTGAGACCTTCAAATAGACCCAATCACTAACCTTAAATTCAAGTTACCTTCTCCTCACATAGGCATAGGACATTTGTCTACTTTGGTTATTTTCATTCTTTCCCTTATCAACCTTACCATCTCCATAGCCTCTATAACTAAATCCAGACCTAACAAAGCCATCTCCCCCACCTTAAACCATCCAACTAGGGACCTACAACGTCTATCATAGAGAGACTCAAAAGGATCCATATTAATGCTTGAATGATAGTTATTGTTGTAGGCAAATTCAATGAGTGAAAGATGGTCATGCCAACTACCCTTAAACTCCAAAGCACAAGATCTAAGCATATACTCAAGAGTTTGGATAGTTCTTTTGGATTGATTATCCATTTGAGGGTGAAAGGTCATACGAAGCTTTACCTTGGTACCAAGACCTCTTTGGAAGTACCTCCAAAAGTGCGAAGTGAATTAAGCACCACTATCCGATATGATAGACAAAGGCACCCCATGCAATCTAATCAACTCATGAATATACATTCCAGCACAATCTAGCTTAATCTTTGGCACTATATATATTTTTAATTGCTAGGAAATGAGACGAATTTGTCATTCTATCAACCACAACCCAAATAGAATCAAAATGCCTCCTAGTCTTAGGCAACCCAACTACAAAATCCATGTTAATCTCCTCCTACTTTCAAGTAGAAATCTCTATATCTTAGGCTAGTCCATCCAGCCTTTGATGCTCGTTTTTCATTTATTTGCAATTATGACAACTGGATACAAACTTAGCAACATCTCTCTTTATACCACCTCACCAATACACTTCCCTCAAATCTCTATACATCTTGATAGAACCAGGGCGAATAGAATAGGAAGGATTATGAGCGTCATCTAAAATCTTCTTTCTCAAGTCATCAACACAAGGTGCACACAATCTACCTTGGTACCTAAGGGCACCATCTCCCCCTTAGGAGAAAACCTCTACCTTACCATCTTTCACCAAGGCCTTTAATTCTAATAAGGCAGAGTCAAGATCTTGCTTTGTCTTCACCTCTTCAATCAAGGAAGATTTATAGCCATCAATAACTACCACACCACCATTGTCAACCTACTCCAACCTAACTCCTAATTTAGCCAACCGATGAACTCTCTAGCCACTTCTTTGCCCCCACCACTAACATATGCTAGGCTATCCATACACACCCTACTTAGAGCATCGACCACAACAGTAGCGTTATTTGGGTGATAATGTACACTCAGATCATAATCCTTAAGAATCTCTAACTACCTTCTTTGTCTTAAGTTGAGATCTTTTTGGATGAACACATATTGAAGACTCTTATGATCGATGAACACATCAACATGAGCCCAATACAAGTGATGATGCTAAATTTTCAAAACAAATACCACGACGGCCAATTAAAGATCATGGGTAAGATAATGCTTTTCATGCACCTTAAGTTGCCTAGAGGAATAAGCTATCACCTTATCATTTTGCATCAAAACATAACCCAATCCAATTTGTGAGGCATCGTAATGCACAAAAAACCCTTCTAACCATTCTTGTAGAGACAAGATAGGAGCGGACATAAGCTTATCTTTCAAAATTTGGAAACTTTTTTCACACTCATCGGTCCACATAAATTTTTCCTTCTTTTGGGTCAACTTAATCATGGAAGAAGCAATAAAAGAGAACCCATTCACAAACCTTTGGTAGTAACTAGCTAAACCTAAGAAACTTCTAATGTTGGATGGAGTCAAAGGTCTATGCTAATTTCTAATCACCTCCGTCTTCTTAGGATCCACCTTAATACCATCACCCGACACCAGATGACCTAGGAAATGAACCACTTTCAACTAAAACTCATATTTTTCATATTTGGCATACAACTTCTCCTCCATCAAGATTTGCAATATCACCCTCAAGTGATCCACATGCTCCTCCTCACTATTGGAATAGATCATGATATTATCAATAAATACCGCCACAAACAAAACAAGGTAGGGATTAAAGACCCTATTCATAAAATCCTTGAAGATAGCTGGTGCATTAGTCAATACGAAGGACATAATTGCAAACTCATAGTGTCGATACCTAGTCCAGAAAACTATCATGGGCCCTCACTTTCACTTGGTGATGCTCGGACCGAAGATCAATCTTAGAGGAGTGACTAGCCCCTTGTAGTTGGTTAAAAAGATCATCAATCCTTGGTAAAGGGTACTTATTCTTGATGGTGATTCTATTAAATTACCGGTAATCGATACACATCCTAAGAGAACCATCCTTCTTATTCATAAACAATATCGGTGCACCCCAAGGTGATTGACTAGGCCTAATAAAATCCTTCTCCAATAAATCCTTTAATTGTTCTATCAACTTCTTCAACTCTACTAGGGCCATATGGTAAGGGGGAATAGAAATAAATGAGTATCAGGAAGGAAGTCTATACAGAAATCTATTTCCCTTTTGGGAGGAACACTGGGAAGCTCATTAGAAAAGATATCAAGAAACTCATTAATCATCAGAACTAATTCTATAGGAAGGACTTTGGACTCAACATCCCTAACCATCACAAGATGACAGAGATATTCCTTAGAAATTTAATGCAAGAAATGAATCTACCCTTGAATGACATCAAAATCCACCATATCCAACTTAACAAAATTACAAGAAAATATTTATGCAAAATTAAAACTAGATAATTTCTATAAACTCTTTTAGCAACAATAGATACACCAATGGGAGTAGACACCTCATATGGCTTACACAACAATTTGGGTTTAAAATGGAATTTTTTGGCAATGAAAGGATTAACAAAAGAAAGAGTGGTGCACGTCTATCAATGCATGCATATCAAAATCAAAGACCTTTTATATACTGGTGATGACATCGGGCACCTCATCTATCCCTTGCCTTCCTTGAAGAGCATAGAACTGATTGTGCCTTGGGGCACCACCTTGTTGACCTCCCCTTTCTCTAGGAACCACATTTGTACCTTAGCCTTGTGGATGGCCATCTCTATCCTTGTTTTGATTATGGGGACAATCCATCACCTAATGAACCACTTCAACATAACTATAGCAAGCATTAGTATCCCTCAAACATGGGCCACTATGGCCTCTACCACACATTGGGCACATAGGATGAGGCATCATATCACCACCACCTTATACCCTTAGGTTGTAACTATCAATTCTTCTATTAGGACATTGGATGACCTTGGCCTTGATGAAAGCTGCCACCTTTGGCACTTTGGAATCTACCCTCAAAATGAGCACTCTTGGCCTCACCACTTATCCTTTTTCTTAACTTTTCCCCCTCCAATTGTTTGGCATAAGTCATGAGGTGGCACAAGTCCATATCAGCTATCAACATGGCGGCACAACACTCCTTATTTACCAAATTAGATACACACAGCACAAACTTGTTCATCACAGACCTTGGCTCGGCTCTAATTGTTGAGCATATTTAGTGAGTTGGTTGAACTTGAGGGCATACTCCCTAACACTCATTGAACCTTGCTTTAGATTCATAAATTCCATCATTTTGGCTTCCCTTAGCTCAACAAGGAAGAACTGGTTGAGAAATGTTGTCTTGAACTCTTCCCAAACGATAACATTATCATTCCCCTTCTCCTTTTTCTATTGAGTGAACCATATTTGGGCTACCCCCTTGAGTTGGTAGGCTACCAGCTCCGCTTTCTTCTTTGATCTAACCCCCATAATAAGCAATAATTTGTACACCTCATCAATGAATTGTTGAGGGTCTTCATACACCTTAGACCCATGGAACTCCGGTGGATTCATTTTTGTAAAATTTCTCACTTTAGAAGCCAGAGTAAGAGCATGAGGGGCTTGCATCCCTTCGATGATTTGACTAGTCATGGCATAGGCTAGCATGGTAATACCATCCTAAAACTCTTCATGAGCCGCTCCCTATCATGAGGAGCTTGAGGAGCTGGAGGGACCGGTTGCTCCTCGGGAGTACGAGCTCTCCTTATCGTCCTCTTAGAATAGGCATGATCTACCATAGCAAAGAACATTCATTAGTGGCAAGCCTTACTTAATTCCTATAATACGACATAAATCAAGAAGAAGGAAAATATTTCCTAGTACACCTCATAGCCTCTTGCTCATAGTTGTGGTGCACTTCAAAACCATGAACAAGACTTTAATCGGTGTGGTGTGTTAGATCCCGAGGACCATTAACAACTTAGTACTCTGATATCAAGTTTTGTCATGACCCAAGCCTAGATCCTAGATGTGATACGACAAACAGGAATCTAAAGGAACCCAAACAAGCCTCTTAGCATATCAATTACACATCTTTGGTCACAAAAGAAATTAAACAACAACAAGAGAGTAAAAATAAGGATAAGGGACTAAGAAAAGTTTTAGATATCCATAAACAAACAAGAGTCAAGAACATAGTATAATTACATTACTAGTCCAACAACACCTTTAAACATAGACTTGAGCGGGGGCCAAGACACTTTCCGAGCTCACAATCATAGTATTATGAGTTCAATATAAAGAAATAACAAGGCAAGAGTAGCATAGCTTAGTCCGTAAACTTGAGGACTTACCAAAGTTTATCTTCAAGATATCACAACTTGCCACATGGAGGATGATCGCAAGGATCTCTGGTTCCTACATGGTAATATCATGTAGACATATAGTATGCATTAGTATGTTTGGATGTACTAAGTATGTAGGATATAATGCAACAAGAGATAGGCAACATGGTCAAAATGCATAATCATAAACAAAGGATAGTATATTAAAAACATGGCATACATGATCAATGTTTGTATTAAAACATGCTTATATAGAATATATTACATGTGTAGGAAGAGATCATCATCATAGACCAAGCAAACTAGTAGTTGAAATCCAAGGCATGTCACCCCCTTAGAAGGTGATTGAGGTACATACTCCTCAATATGGTAGTACAGGTATGTCATCCCCCGACAAGGTCGTCATGGTATATACCCCTAAATGTGGTAGTATGGGCATGTCACCCCTCGACAAAGTAGTGAAGGTATATACCCCTCAACATGGTAGTACGGGCATGTCACCTCCCGATAAGGTGGTCAAGGTATAAACCCCTCAATGTGGTCTTATGGGCATGTCACCCCCCGACAAGGTGGTCAAGGCTTATCACCCCCCAACAAGGTGTGGTCAACTTGCAACACTATGGATACTTTTTATGAATTCAATATACATACATTCCTTTCATCATCATAAAGTCACTTAACTCATAAGTCATACAATAGATCATCAATAATAAAAAATTCTTAACCAGACATTTTATCAAACACTTGGTGGGTATGAATGCTAGTTCAAAATTATGCAATTCAAGAGTAAAATCAAGTGAGAAAAATCAAGGTAAATCTACCAACCAAAACTTGGTAATACCCTCATGCAAGATACATTGAAACCCCTCATCAAATCTCATAATAGGTCATAGATTCATAGCTCAAAACATGCTTAAACAATTACATTTATAAAACCCCAACATAGTTTATATTCAAATTTTATAATAGAAGATACCCAAAGATAACCAACATGAAAACATGCAATAGACATGAAAAAGAAGGTTGGGCACCATGGATGAAAGGACCCAATGGATCAAACCCACATACCTCAAATTTGGGGATTTCCTTGATGAAGATTTGAATGAGAACTTGAAGTTTGAGTGAATTTTTTGAGATTCGGAATGAGTTTGGGACACTTGAATTTGGATGAAATATTTGGCTAAGTGTTAGAAAGGGTTTTGGGGAATGTCTTGAATGATATGGGGTTTAAAATTAACTAAGTATAAGTGTTTTTACGCATTTGAGGGCTTAGGCCTAAGGTCCCAAAGCCTTAGGCCAAAATAGTAAAACTAGCAACAAAATACACATCTCTGTGATGGTTCTGCATCGCGGAGGTGTCGCAGACTCTCATTGGAATTGCAAAGTTGGCAAAATTTATTTTTCGCCACGGTTCCTCTAAAATTCAGGTTATACCTACTTTCCACTCAATTTTACCGTCTGATCAAGAATATGAAGTTAGATTCTTGATATCACTCATAGAATTTGAGATATACAGAAATTATGATTGTAGGCATTTCTGAAGCATATTTTCGAGCACTTTTGGGGGCATTACACAATGACAAACCCATGAATACCTCAATAAAAATAAAGTTAATCAAGTCTAACTCTAAAACAAGATAAAATAAATATAATGAATCATCTGAAGTAGGGGAGGCTCACCAATCAATTGAACGTCCTTGATCCTCAACAATGCGCCTGTTAATGATCTCTAATCCTTGTATTTGCATCATAAAATGATGTGTTGCCAAGTGGCATCAGTACATTAAATGTAAAATATGTAAAATGGCCGAATGAAATAGAAGCACTTAGAATTATATGGAACAATCATCAACTTAGAATAGTAACCAAGCAACATGTCAAATGTCTATCTAAAGAAAGAATAAAGAGTAGACAGGTTACCCATCAACCAATCAAACCTTATCAATCAAATCAGACTCATCTCAATAGAACTCAAGTCATCTCATCTCGACTCAAAGTACTCAATGTGGAAACTTTCTGGGAGTTTTTCTTATCCGGTAACAATCACTTATGAGTTAGTAATTGTACAACAAGTTGTCATTATTACCACAATCATTCCGTACTTGCCAGGTGGA
>JAOTQJ010061255.1:0-13764 GCA_025642045.1 Solanum sejunctum | reverse complement strand
GTGTTATGCTGTGGTATGGCGCGCGTTTGGAGGTCGCCATCATTCCCGTCCGATATGCATTATTTTGATGTTTGAAAGAATAAATATTTTTATGTTGACATACAAGTTTGACTTATATACTATTATATCTGGATTATTATTTTCACTCACGTTTCTGGGTTTCTGCTTTACATACTTGATACATATTTTGTACTGACCCCCTCCTTTCGAGGGCTGCGTTCATGCCCGTAGATACAGACTAACAGGCTAGAGAATCGTCTTCTTAGGACCTTCGTCTATCGTTGAAGTGCTCTCTACCATCAGGAGCAGACAGTTTGGTATACGCTTGTACATGTTCAGTTTGTATTTTACATTTATGTATATATATATATATACTCGAGGGTATGACGGGGCCCTGTCCCGTCGTGTGGTCCAATTTCTGTACATAGAGGTCTGTGGACACATGTGGGTGTGAGAAATTATGTTGGTATTATCTCGTTTGTAGGATATGTTTGTTGGGCGGCTCTGCCACAGCGGTGACCTTGTCGGCCCGCGTTTGTGTATGTATATCTGTTCTTATGGCAATATTTGGTACTGTTGGGTTCGCTGTTTGCAGGTGGGGTTGGTTAGAAAAACAGAGGAGACTCTGTCAAAATTTTGTGAAATCCCTTAGCGGTCGTAAACGGAGATTCAGTATAAGTGTATGTCTGGGTGCCCTATCGGCATCATTCACGACCCTGGGTTGGGTCGTGACATGGGGTGTGATAGACTATCTTTAAAAATAGTGTTTTATTTAATGCAACTTATTTTATAAAATTTAATTTTCAATTATTTTGACATTATCCTACTATACATCTGTTAAATTACTACAATTCTACAAGTTTAAAGTTTCAAATTGCAAATTAAAAATTTTATAAAAAAATTATAATTTTTTTGTAACACACGCTTTTATATATTAAGTTAATGTTTAATAAGTATTTAAATATAGGAAAAAATGAAAGGGATTCAATTTTGGTACCAATCTGATCCTATTCCATTCCAATCTGATATAATAGGACCAAAACTTCAAAAAAGTTGCGGTAAAATTGATTTTGGTAGATGCAATTCTGGTAATTTAGAGGGGTTAATAGATTCAATTTTTATTCTTATAAAATCGATTCGAAAATTTTTTATTCGGTTCATTGCCAGCCATGGTTAGCAAGGGAATAAAAAGGTAAAAATTTTTAGGGAGGGGTAAAATAAATCAAATATTTCTTACGTTTGCTTGAGGTTGTATAAATACTCCTTAACGTGCCCATGTTTAGTGAACATGGCTGGAAGCTTCAAAAAGGTCTGGATTAGATCAAACTTTATGTATTTTCTCTTTAAGTTACTCTTAATTTTTTTTTTTTGTATATTAGTTTTTGGGAACCTGCGTGCCACGTTTATGCCAAATACTTGATACAAATTTTATATTGCAAATGATAAATTTTAAATAGTACATATATGATTGAATTTTCTCTATTCTATAAAATAAAATCAAAATGTACAAGCAAAAAAAAATAACTCGTAAACTGAGGTTAGAAAATCTTGCAAACTTGATGCTACTTTTCTAATATATATAGTAATATTATTTAAAAATAAACACATTCAAAGCTATATAAATATAAACATATAATAAAAATATTTATCTTGTAAAATCAACTTTTATGTATAAAAAAATTAGAACTAAATGAAATACAGTCAAAGGTCATATGAATCTCGCTTTTAACTAAAATATATGAATGTTTGAGAAAAAAAGGGGATATGATTGTATATTAATCATTGCAGAGCATAAAAGTTTTTAAAAAAATGTATTAAAAGTATTAGTGTAGCAACTGAAAACTAAAAATATGAAAGAATAAGTTATAAATTATTATGCTTCATTAAGTAACTAAAACTAAATCAGATTGAGAAGAAGTGGTGAGCTAAAACAAATTTATGAAGATCATGAATAAGAAAAGAAACCCTCATCGACACAGACAAAAGTCATCAATAAAAATAATGAAACATTGAGATTCAAATGAGGAATCAGTGGAAAGAAAAAAAATGTGAGAGACATTTGTTGACATCCCGAAGGCGCAATATCGTGACAACTCGTAAAAAATAATTAATTAAAATAATTTAAAAGGAAAAATAATTTAATTTAAAGTCGACACCTAATTTTAAGGATAATTAGAAAACCAATTAATTATTTATAAAATAGTCTGTGAACCTAAAATTTTGAGTAAGGGTTCAAATTATTTCAAAGGGAAGGTATTAGCACCCTTTAGAATCCACAATTATAGGTCCCGACTGAGCTCATTTTTTCAAATTGAGCAGCAGATACACAATATAACATAAGTATGATAATCATGAAATACATACACAGAAATAATATACACAATAATGAATAAATAAAGAGCAAACTAAATTGTTCTGTCTTTTTTAATAGGGAGCATCGAAAACTGACGGAGAAGTTTCGTCATTGGCCCAAGTTTAACAAACAATATGCATGAATTTAAATCAAAGTTTTTGAATTTTAAAATATGACAAATATCAATCTAAACTAACATTTTTCGTCTTTGTTTTTAGTGGGAAGGCCTCAAAATATGACAGATAGATCTTTCATCGGCAAATTTTAACAAATAATGTGTATGAGAACTTAAGCAAAATCTCTAAATTTTAAAAAATAATAAGCATTAGTTTAAACTAAATTTCTTTGCCTTTTTGAATGGGGGGCCTCGAAATCCAACAGGTAGATTTTTCATCGGCCAGATTTAACAAAAATAATGTATGCGTAATTTGAACTAAAATTTATGAATTCTAAATACAAAAAATATCAATCTAAACTAAGATTTTTTCGTCTTTTCTAAATAGAGAGGTCTCAAAATTCGACAGATAGATTCGTCATCGCCAAGTTTTAATTAGTACTTAAATAGAACTAACTAAAAAAATAAAGACAAAGTCATTTGAAATATCCCATAATAATAACAAAACAATAACCGAATCAAAATTATCATGACACACTTAAGAGCTAATAGAGAAGTAAAGAATTCATGCAAAATCATTCTTGACAACATTTATTAATAATGAAAATTTGTAACCAGCAAAATATATTAACAAAGATGAAGAAAACATAGATAACTATAGAAATTAATCAAAAACTGACCGTAATACCTAATTATCAATTAATCAAGTAAAAACAACCAAAGAAATCTAACATCACTGGAGAATACCCAATAATAATAAAATCAATCTCAAAAGAAAATAATCAACAACGAATATAAATCATAACAAAGCTTGACAAAGTGTTAAAAATAAAAGCAATCAATGATAAAATCAGTCAAGAACCAAAATAATATAAACTTAACGGAGTAAATTTTCATACAAAATATCCACATAACCAAAATATTCGTGTAAAAACATAACATTCAATACTAATAATGCACAAAAACAACAAGAAATTAGAAAATAGCTCAAAATTTCTACCATGAATTGCTGCAAATGAATGAGGTTTGCTGGAGTTGATATCGAAGTTGGTATTTCATTGGTGGAGCTCTAATTCGAGAGCTTCGGTTGTTGTTTCACCGGATTTGGAGCTGTGTTTTGAGGTTGTTTCATTGCTGATTTAGACCTTCTTGGCGACTGTTTGCAGGTGAAACCAAGGTCCCATTTTGTACTGCATTTTAGGGGTAATTTTGGTGGATTAAGAGGTTGAAATGGTGGCGTTTCTCATATGTCTTTCCGTGGGTTTTTGGGGCTTTGTTTGGGCTGGTTGTTAGGTGAAAACAGATGGAGTTTGGCTGGTGTCTGAAGTTGCCGTGGGTGGCCGAAAATGGAGGTTTTGGGGCTGCATTTGGTTAGTGTGTTTGGGTAGCTGAAAAGGGGAGTTTACTGGTGCATTTCAGGATGGGTTTTGGAGTGATTTTCGATGGAGTCTTGCTGCCGAATTGGGGTTGAAATGGGGTGGTTTTGGTGATATTTGGGATGGGGTTTTAGTGGTGGTTTGTTGGTGCTTGAGTGGTGGAAAAGGAGGAGAAGCGGTCTGGTTTTGGTGGCTGTGGAGAGGAGAGAATGGGGCCGGTAACGGAGGTTCTCCGACGAGGTTTAGCCGAATTCCGGCGATGGCTGCCGGAATAAAAAATGAAGAGGAAGTGGATATTTTTTAAGGTTTCTAATATTAAAATGCCACTCCATTCAATTATGGAGATAAACATTATATAAACCTCGAAATCTAAACCTAATGGACTAAAAAATATGGGCTCAAATCATGGGTCAATTAAACATGCGCATATAATTATATTCGGATAAGAACAAAAATAAATTACTATACTGCATTAAAAATGTTAAAATGAATAAAACAAATATAATTAACCATAAATAATAAATAAAATAAAAAAACTTGTAATTAACACAAAATAATGATTTAGCAAGAAATTAAACATAATAATATAAAAGTATGACTTTTTAAAATATTATGCCAAAATTGGGTGTCAACAACTCTCACTTTCCTTGGGTATAATCGATGAAAGAGATTGTGGACAAAGAAAGTTGACGAACCAATTTGACCAAACACTTAACCTTCAAATAAGAGTGCATTGACTGCGGTGGAAGTTGCTTCCTCAAAAATTTTATCCCAGTTACTGGCATAATCTTTAATCTGTACTTGCAACGTCCTTTCTAACGTAGTACACATTCTGTACTATGATATCTGAAAAAACTTGTTAGTAGCAAATAAACACAAATACGAACATAATTCTTGCACATCTGGTTTAACTTGTCATATTGAAGGAGATAACGATCCATTTTCAAGTGTACTGCTCATGAAGGAAAGAATGATCTAAAGTAACACGTCAATCACATTGAAGGAGGTGACATTCCAATTTAACATGTCATGTTGAAGGAAGTGACACTTCAATAAAGATGTAAATGTCACATTGAAGAAAGTGACGCTCCAATAATGATTTTATCATGTCATATTGAAGGAAGTGGCACTCTAAAAATGATGTAACATGTCACATTGAAGGAAGTGACGCTCCGATTGAACATGTCACGTTGAAGGAAGTGATGCTCCAAAAATAGCTTAACTTGTCACGTTGAAGGAAGTGACTTTCCAAAATAGCTTAACTCGTCACACTAAAGGCGGTGATGCTCCAAAATTTTTTAACTTGTCACATTGAAAGTAAGTGACTCTCCAAAAATAATTTAACTTGTCACGTTGAAGGAAGTGACGCTCCAACATGATTTGACTTGTCATGTTGAAGGCAAGCGACATTCCATAATTATTTAACTTGTAACATTGAAGGAAGTGACTCTTCAAAATAGCTTAACTTGTCATGTTGAAAGCGAGTGACGCTCCAAAATAGCTTAACTCGTCACACTGAAGGCAGTGACACTCCAAAATTATTTAACTTGTCATGTTGAAGGCAAGTGACGCTCCAAAATATTTAACTTGCCAAGTGAAGGCAAGTGATGCTCCAAAAATGATTTAACTTGTCACGTTGAAGGCAAGTGATGCGCCAAAATTATTTGACTTGTCACGTTGAAGGCAAGTGACTCTCCAAAATAGCTTAACTCGTCACACTAAAGGCAGTGATGCTCCCAAATTATTAACTTGTCATATTGAAGGCTAATGACTCTCCAACATAGCTTAACTTATCACACTGAAGGCAATGACACTCCAAAATTATTTAACTTGTCGCGTTGAAGGCAAATGATGCTCCAAATGATTTGACTTGTCACGTTAAAGGCCAGTGACTCTCCAAAATGATTTAACTTGTCACGTTGAAGGTGAGTGACGCTCCAAAATTATTTAACTTGTCACATTGAAGGCAAGTGGTGCCCCAAAATGATTTGACTTTTCACATTGAAGGCGAGTGACTTTCTAAAATGATTTAACTTGTCACGTTGAAGGAGAGTGACTCTCCAAAATGATTTAACATGTCATATTGAAGGCAAGTGACGCTCCAAAATGATTTGACTTGTCACGTTGAAAGCGAGTGACTCTCCAAAATGATTTAACATGTCATATTGAAGGCAAGTGATGCTCCAAAATGATTTGACTTGTCACGTTGAATGCGAGTGACTCTCCAAAATGATTTAACTAGTCAGGTTGAAGGCAAGTGTAACACTCGGTGAAAAGACGAAAATACCCTCAGAATTGACCTTGTGTGTAACGTATCTTACATTGCCCCAATTACAAATGTGAGACCAGATTTGCACTCAATGTGAAAAATTGAGTCCAAAAATGGTCTTGACTCAACTTAAACGCGAAAAAACTCGAATTATTTTTTTCCAAAAAAACAAAAATAGTGAGATTTTTAAGCCCCTTTCGCGATGCTCTAGGGACGCGAAATCATACTTGGATTTTTTCAAAAATTTGACGAAACAAAAAAATTTGCGAAAAATGGCCATTTTACACTAGTGCGCATCGCGCACTAGTGCAATGAAAGCTGATTTTCTTCTTTTAACGGGGAGGGGCAATTCCAAACTTTCTGACACCTCCATAATCCTAAACTAAATAGTTTTAAGTCGTATCTAGTCCAAAAAATACATGTTTACTCTTTCATTCTCTCAAAATAAGAAAATCCTCTCAATAACTCTCAAGAAATTCAAGAACGATAGTAGGGCTTAGGGATTCTTTTCAATTTCTCAAGAAGTCATTCCCAGGTATGAAGGCCTTTCAAAAGTTTATATTATTATTATTTTGATATTTAAAAATCCCCAATTCCGTACAAGATTCTGGTTAAACCATAAGATCAAGAATTTTCATCCCGTATTAGTAAATTCTATCCAGACATTGGTTTATGTACTCCTTTTTATATGAAATCATGTCTTTTGCTAATTTTAGTGTGAAGTTGCATGGTTGTACAATAATTACTGTAAATTATGTATTCTTGAAAATCTTGAATTTATTTCAAGAAAAGAAAAATAGCATATGTATAGTTTGAATCAAGTTAAAGAGTATTTTCTTGAAGATTTCTTGGCACTTTAGTTGAGTAACCTAGCATGTCTGAAAATACGTGAAAGATACTAGTTCCAGTAAAGTTAAAGATCTCAATTGAGAAAGCTAAGTAGTAAGTTCGGCTAAGTCCCGAAAATAACCAAATTTTAAGAATTTTAAGTCTTTAAGTATGAGCTACATAAAGATCATTTTGGGAGTAGTATTGAGCATCAATATGGGTAAGAGTAGAATTAATTACTCGAACTCATAAACTGTGTAGCCATCATAGGATAGGATTGTATCATGGTACCTTCCTCATTAGCCACTAAGATGACCCAGTTTGGGATGGATCTACTCCCCTAGTTCTTCATCCCCTACCCCGGCAAAGTACGGGATGACTCTGGCAGCATGGGCAAGATGTTGTATCACTACGAAGCTCATAGTGGTAGTTGTCGGTTAGAGAACCTCTCTAAGTTAAGAACATATGTTTGACTTACTAGTTTTTAGCATGTTATTTTCAGCATACGCAGTATATATTATCATTGTTATTTCATTATGAGTTATATTTATGTCTTTTTGAGAAGTATCATGATATTCTGATTAAATGTTTTGGCTATGTTACATATCACATACTGATGTCATTAGGACCTGCATCATTTTATGATGCAGATGCAGGTAACAGAGTTCTTCAGAAGCCGCTTCGTTGAGAACCTGACAACTTTCACTCTTTTGGGTGAGGCCTCTTCTCAATCCGAGGCTCTTAAGTTATCATATTTCATTACAGCATTTGTTTTTAGTTCAGGCTACTTGGGGCTTGTCCCAGTAGTCCTTTCAGACAGCTTTAGTAGAGGTTCCAAAGACCATATGTTAGTATTCTAGTCCCCGTTTGTCAGTATTGCTTATGCACTTTTACATTCATCTTATGCAGACAATTTATGAATTAACTTATTGCTTTTATAGCTTTTCCAATGTTATGTAAGTCTTCTGCTAAGTAAGTAGCCAGGACAAATAGTTCGCTTGGGACCAAAAATGATTTTTGAGTGTCAACCATGTCCAAGATATAGGCTCGAGGGGTGATAAACTTTGTATCAGAGCACAGAGTTCAAGAGTCCTAGGGAGTTTATGAAAATGTATCTAGTAGAGTCTGTATTATAGGTGTGAAGCATGCCACATCTATAATAGGAAGGCTATGGGACATTAGAAAGTATCAATATTGCTTGTTATTCCTTGTCTCATGCTTTAGAGTATATCTCCGTGAAGTCCTTTCTAACTCGTGCGTTCACGCCTTATCTTTCAGATCATGCCTCCTTGCAGAGCTAAGGAACTAGTAAGGGGCAGAAGGCTCCCAACTAGGAGAAACGCAAACTAGCCAGGCCGAATTTTTGAGGAACCTAGAGGTCCAGTTGTGCCTTTGGAGCAGCCACAACAAGCAGACATCACCAATGCTGAGCTTTGCTAGGCCATTTAGACTTTGGCTCAGGTAGTCGCTACTCAGGGAGGTCTCCAGGGAGATGGAAGAAATGATGGGTTAGATACCGCCAAAGTTAGGGAGTTCCTGTGGATGAACCCACCAGAATTCACGGGGTCTAATATGAAGGAGGATCCTGAGAACTTCATTGAAGAGTTCTAGAAGGTGTTTTAGGTGATGCGTATAGGTGATGTTGAGTGGGTTGAGTTGGCTACCTACCAGCTCAAGGGTGTAGCTAGACTTTGCTTTGATTAGTAGAAAGGGAGCAAGATAGATGGGGCGCCAACTATTAGTTAGGTGGTGTTTAAGGAGCCTCTTTTGGGATAGTACTTTCCCAGGGAGATGAGGCAGTCTGAATCTAAAATAGAAGAATATGAGTGTACGGGAGTACAACCTCAAGTTTAATCAGTTATCCCATTATGCTCCGGCTACGGTGGTAGACATGCGTACTAAGATGGATCTCTTTGTATCCGAGCTCTCTCGAATGACTAAGAGAAGGGCAAGAATACGATGTTGATTGGGATATGGATATAGCCTATTTGATGACATATGTGCAACAAGTAGAAGAGGAAAAGATGTAGGATAGGGAGGATTTCAAGAGAAAGAGGGCCAAGACATTAGACCAGGAGATAGGGAAGAGAGGAAATGGAGATGGAGGACACTCATCTTTCCAGCGTAAGATAGTCGGATAACACCTTCATCCACTAGTACACCTACACTGTGTGTCAAGAATAAGCAAGGATCATAGTATCATAGATTTTGAGCAGCCAGTCACAGGGTAGTGTAGGTTAAGGATCAAACTGTTATTCTACTTGTGGTAAGTGTGGTAGGTTTCAACCCAGAAAGTGCCTTATGGGGACAAATGGTTGTTTCAAATATGGTTAGGTTAGACACTTCTTGAAAGATTTCCCTATGGGAAAGCAGAATATGAGAGAGACCAGATCACAGATAGTCTCTTCTCACCACAGGGTAGGCCGCCTCACGGAGGTGCTACAGCAGGGGAACAATCTACTTGTATGCCATGGGCACCAGACAGGAGTAGGAGAATTCACCAGATATGGTTATGGGTATGCTCAATATCTTTACTTATGATGTTTATGCATTATTGGACCCAAGAGCCACATTATCATTTGTAACCCCATATGTAGCTGTGAAATTTGCAGTCAATACAGAATATTTTCTTGAGCCTTTCAGCGTTTATACTCTCACTGGAGAGTCTATTTTAGCCAAAGAATCTATAAGGACTGTCTAGTCTCCATTTATCATAAGACTATTATAGCTGATTTGGTTGAGTTAAACATGGTAGAGTTTGATGTCATCCTAGGCATGGATTGGCTTCATGTTGGGTATGCCCCTATAGATTGCAGAACCAGGGTAGTCAAATTTCAGTTTTCTAACCAACCAGTCGTAAAGTGGAGGGGTAACTCAGTATTTTCTAAAGGTCATATCTCAAAAGCTAAAAGTTAATCTCCAAGGGGGTGTATATGTCACCTACTCAGAGTTCAGGTTCTTGTGCCAAGGAACCATATCTTCAGTCTGTCCCCATTGTGAATGAGTTTCCAAAAGTCTTTCATGAGGATTTTTTGTAAAGTCCCTCCTGATAGGGATACAGACTTTGGGATAGACATTCTTCCAAATACTCAACCTATATCTATCCCTTCATACCGTATGACTCCTTTGGAGCTAAAAGATTTAAATTTGCAGCTTAAAGATATCTTAGATGAGGGTTTCATTAGACCAAGCATCTCACCATGGGGTGCTCCAATTCTTTTTGTGCATAAAAAGGATGGTTCTCTACGGATGTGCATAGATTACCGTTAGTTGAACAAGGTCACCACTACGAACAAGTATCCTCTTCCCAGAATTGAGGACTTATTCGACCAACTTCAGGGTGCTACCTATTTTTCCAAGATTGATCTCAGATGTGGGTATCATCAGCTTAAAGTTGGAGAGAGAGAGACATTCCTAAGATAGCTTTTAGAACCCATTATGGTCATTATGAGTTTTTGGTCATATCCTTCGAGCTGACAAATGCACCAACAACTTTCATGGATCTTATGAACAGGGTGTTGAGGTCGTACCTGAATATGTTTGTTATTGTGTTCATAGATGATATCCTGATCTACTCTCGTAATAAGGAGGAGCATGCAGACCTTCTTAGAGTATCCTTCAAACCCTTAAGGATCAGCAATTATATGCTAAATTTTCTAAGTATGAGTTCTGGTTGGCATTTGTGGTATTTCTGGGGCACATTGTGTCTGGTGAGGGCATCCAAGTTGATTCCCAAAAGATTAAGGCAGTAAAGAATTGGCTAAGGCCCATAACTCCCATAGAGATAAGGAGTTTCTTGGTCTTGGTCGGGTACTATAGATGGTTTGTAGAGGGGTTTTCTTCCATCTCAACTCCCTTGACTAAGCTGACTTAGAAGAATACTAAGTTAGAATAGTCAAAAGCTTGCAAGAAAAGTTTCCATAAGTTGAAGAGTAGGCTGACCACAACCCAAGTCTATCCCTACTAGATGAAGTTGATGATTTCATAGTATATTGTGATGCTTCTAGAGTTGGCTTGGGCTGTGTATTAATGCAGAGAGGCAAGGTCATAGCATATGCCTCCAGACAACTTAAGATTCATCAAAAGAATTACCCAACTCATGATCTTGAGCTTGTTGTGATGGTGTTTACTCTGAAAATCTAGAGATACTATTTATATGGTAGGCACATGGACGTATTCATGGACCACAAGAGCTTGCAGTATTTATTTGGCCAAAAGGAGCTAAATCTGAGATAGAGGAGATGGTTGGACCTGCTGAAAGACTAAGATATGAGTATCTTCTATCATCCAGGTAAAGCTAATGTAGTTGCTGATGCTATTAGCAGGGTGACCATGGGGAGCACAGCTCATGTTGAAGATGAAAAGAAAGAGTTAGCTAAGGAGGTTCACAAACTAGCCCGTTTGGGGGTGCAGATTAAAGATTCTAATGAAGGTTATCAGAGATGGGTCGGGTCATCCTTGGTGGTAGAAGTGAAAGAAAAGTGAGGCAGGGATCCATCCTTCTCCAATTGAAAGAAGATGTTCAGAAGCAACAAATTAGTATTCTCAAAAGGGATAGATGGTGTCCTGAGATACTAAGGCAGGTTGTGTGTGCCAAATATGGATGGCCTTAGAGATAGGATCTTAGCTGAGGCTCATAATGCCAGAAACTCTATCCACCCTAGTGCAACAAAGATGTATAGAAATTTGTGAGAAGTTTATTGGTGGGGTGGTATGAATAAGGACATTGCAGAGTTTATGTCTAGATGCCCAAATTGCCAGCAAGTTAAGGGCACTAAAGGCCTAGTGGTGTAGCCCAGAACATAAAGATTCCAGAATGAAAATGGGAGATGATTAATATTGACTTCGTAAAAGGCTTACCTCGATCCCATAAATAACATGATTCGATATAGGTCATAGTAGATAGAATGACCAAGTTAGCTAACTTTTCACCTGTCAAGATGACTGATACAACTGAGGATTATACTAGACTTTATCTTAAGAAGATTGTTAGGTTGCACGGGGTCCTTATATCCATTATTTCAGACAGAGGAGCTCAGTTTACAACATAGTTTTGGAAGTCCTTTCAAAAGAGACTTGGTATGAAGGTGAATCTTAGCACAGCTTTCCATCCACAGACAAATGGGCAAGCAGAGTGGACTATATAGTCTTTGGAAGATATGTTGAGGGCATGCGTGATAGACTTTAAAGGTAACTGGGATGATCATTTATCTTTGATTGAGTTCTCTTATAATAATAACTTTTAGGCTAGCATACAGATGGCACCATATGAGGCTCTTTATGGGAGGAGGTGTAGATCACCCATAGGATAGTTTAAAGTTGGTAAGGTAGGATTGATAGGACCTGATCTAGTCTATCAGGCTATGTAAAAAGTGAAGGTTATCCAGGAGAGGCTCAAGACAGCTCATAGCTGACAAAAGTCCTACACGGATGTTAAAAGAAGAGACTTGGAGTTTGAGGTAGGCAATTAGGTGTACTTGAAGGTATCTCCAATGAAGGGATTTATGAGATCTGGGAAGAAGGCAAAGTTCATCCCACGATATATATATTAGGCCTTATCAGATCCTGACAAGAGTGGGTGGCATTGCTTATGAGTTAGAGTTACCAATAGAATTAAGTGTTATACATCTGGTACTTCATATTTCCATGCTTAATAAGTGCTTGGGATATCCCTCTTTAGTTGTCCCAGTTGAAAGTGTTGGGATTAAGGACAATTTGTCATATGAAGAGATTCTGGTGCAAACCGGCAAAGTTCATAAATTAATGACCAAGGAGATCGCTTGGTAAAGGTTCTGTGGAGGAATCAATTCGTGGAGAAAGCTACATGGGAGGCAAAGGAAGATATGAAGGCTAAGTATCCACACTTGTTCATTGGCCTAGATGAAGAACTTGAAGGTAAACTCCCATAATTCACCTTGAAGAGTTATGTTCGTTAATTTCAAAAACCACATGTTTTGATCTAGTTTTGCTAGTATCGTTATCATTTAAGAATGAATGATCCCGAGGGAGTGATATTGTAACACTCGATAAAAATATAAAAATATACTTAGAATTGACTTTGCACGTAATGTGTCTTCCTATGACCTAATTGTAAATTCGATACCGGATTAGCAATCAATGCAAAAAATTGAGTCAAAAAATGATATCGACTCGACTTTAATGCGAAAAAAGTCGAATTATTTTTTGCCAAAAAATCTAAAATAGTGAGGTTTTTGCACCCCTTCCGCAACATTCTAGGGACGCAGAACCACACTTGAATTTTTCAAAAAATTTGACGAAATGTGAAAATTCACCAAAAATGGCCATCCCATTGCGCACTAGTGCAAATTGAGGCTGATTTTCTTCTTTTAATAGAGAGGGGTAATTTTGACCTTTCACACACCCCATAATCCTAAACTAAGTAGTTTTACGCATTTTTACTCTTTCATTCTCTCAAAACAAGAAAATCATCTCAAGAACTCACGCTCAAGAAATTCAAGAATAATACTAAGGCTTAGAGATTCTTTCCAATTCCTCAAGAAGTCATTCCTAGGTATGTAAGGCCTTTCAAAAGCTTATATTATTATTATTTTTGGATTTAAAAATCCCCAATTCCATACAAGTTTCTGGTTAAATCATAAGATCAAGAATTTTCATCCCGTATTAGAAAACTCCATCCAGACGTTGGTTTATGCACTCCTTTTTATATGAAATCATGTATTTTGTTGATTTTAACATGGAATTGCATGGTTATACAATAATTACTATAAATGATGTATTCTTGAAAATCTTGAATTTATTTCAAGAAAAGAAAAGCTAGCATATGTATAGTTTGAATCAAGTT
>JAOTQJ010061244.1:0-13765 GCA_025642045.1 Solanum sejunctum | reverse complement strand
TTTAACACATTCCTAACACCTTCACAACCTTTAATTAACATAAACAAAGATAAAAATTAACATACCTTTCAATTCTTCACTACACCCAAATCATTCGTAGTCGCTAAACTATGCGTTTTCTTGACCAACCAATGCCATCACGCTACTTAGGGGATTCAATATACCGAGTTTTAAGCATCAAATAATCGAAAACAAGAAAAAATGGAATTTTTTTGAAAAGCACTGTAGCAACCCAAGGCTACTATATGTATTTTGCTCAAATTTTTTCCTAAGTATAGAACTTGATAGTCTTGTACAAGGTAGAAGCTTGTATATATAGACACCAAGTATACCACTTGAACTAATCAAAAACTTACATATACACTTGACCCCACCTCAAATTGTACTTAAGGACCAAAATTAAAAAAAATATTGCATTCGGTCCCAAACTTTATTAAATCGAACCAATTAAGGACTTTCGGGGTTTAAGTTAGGTTATGGGTTCTAACATTCATTTCATATAGCACTTCATCTGAAACCTCCACTTTGGTCAAAATGAGAGCAAGCACCTCATTGACTTGCTATTGGTGCAATTCTTCCCACTTTTAAGGCAAATTACATGCCTGTTGCCTCTCATAATGATATTTCATCTCTTTACTTGCTCCTCGATCACAATCCCATCTATCTTCAAAGTTCCAACCTTGATTCTCAGGTGTTCGCTGAAAGGGAAACCGAGAACCCAATATTTGATACCCGATAAAGTACACTTCCTCCACTTGATCTCTCACTTTGGTCATGTTAATAGGATAATATATCTACAAGTCGAACAACATTAGGCTGATGTACTTGGGTCACATATTGTGTTATACCATCTAATTTCCTCACCATCTGTGACATAACGTCATCACGCTCTTTCTCTTTAGCGAGATATTCTTCAGATATTCGACCCCTTGCAAATTGAAGCATAGTCCTCATGAGTATACCATGATTTACTTATTTTTGTTACTTCATCTAGTAATTTTACAGCTACAGTGAATATTTTCTTCATAATCCCACCTCAGACTAGCCGATCTACCATACTTTTGTTGACAACACTTAGGATAACATAGAAATACTGCAGCAGCAAATTACCAGGAATACCATGGGTCGAATAGTGAAGAAGAAGTCTGTGGAAGCAATGTCAAGTCTCATGTAAGGGTTCATCATCTACCCTTTCAAAATTCTCTACATTCCTCCATAGGTTGATCATCCTTCAAGGTGGGAAAAATCGCTCGAGGAACTCCTTTTACAATTCTTTCCATGATACAATTGATCCACAGGGAAGTTTAACTTACCACTTGACGACTTCTCCCATTATGGAAAAATGGAAAAGTCTCAGTCTAATATCCTCTTGCATGAATCCTCAATACATGAATGATGAACATATGTTGATGAAATTCTGGAGGTGTTCATTGGGATCTTCACAATCTTGTCCTCTGAATAATCCCCTGAGCCAAAGTAACTATAGCATTATATTTGAGATTTTGAATTCAGCATTTGTTGCTATTGAGGGCAACAAAATTGCCCTAGCACTACTCACTTGGTCCCATTTGATATTTTGGAGGTCATTTATGTCTCCCATGATTTCTCCCTTTATACTCCACTCGTCATCCATGCTCTCGCCTATAGTTCAAGGACAAAAACCGATAAGAAAATAGAAAAAAAATCTAACTACAAGCACAAAGCTCCATAAACACTTTCTATATAAACACGTCGATTCCTCAGCAATGGTGCCAATATTGATGTCGCACGACCTGACTACTCAAAGGCAGAAGGGGTGGTCATCATTAGCATAATAAATCAACTTTAGAGGTTGGGGTCGATCCCACAGGGAGTCGTTGTTTAAGGCGAAAGTGACTCATTGGACCAAGTAATTGTACGATCTAGGGGTTTTGCAATAATTAAGATGAAATTTTAGCTAACAAGTTCTAAATAAAGAATTAAACAACTATCAATGGAAGATGTTGGGGATACGCAAATATGAGAAATAATTTAACAAATAAGTCTAGATGTTTGACTACATGAGTCAATGTTGAGTGGATAGGCCAGGTTGCTTATAACCGAAATCATCTATGATATATGGGTGTTTCACATGAATCAGTTAAGATATCATACGTGAACTGCTGAGGACATGCTTGACCTAAGAAGTCAAGCAAAACACCTACTACCTTGGCCATTGAATCCATAGAAGTGAATATTAATTGAATGTTTCCAGCCATTATATCCACTCTCCACTTTAATAATCCCAGCGATGGAACAATCAAAGATCTAAAAACATAACCCAAAGTTTGCATCCTTGGGATTCATACACTAAACTTAGGAAAAAAAATATAAATTCACCCAAATTAACTATAGATAAAGTCAAGACATCACAATGCAGCAAGCGAATTAAAGACTCATATCAAAAGCACACACCCAACATGAGAGTTTTAGCCACTCATGCCAGAAATTAAAAAGTAATTACCATACATAGTAGCAGAAGTCATGGGTAACAAGATTGAGTACAAATCAATTGTTATCACAAGCTAATCCACTCCAATTTGTTGCCCAAAAGCTTCCAAAACCCTAGCCCCCTTGTACACTAGGAAGAAGGTTCTATGAACTACTACTATAGTATAATTGTTCTGATATGGAATGAACAGATAATGTACAATGTCCTTTCTAAATTTTTTTATATACTCCATGCAAAAAGTATGAAAGTTTATTCTGCAAAATGTCATTTGGCAGTCAAGGCCGACCATCGCTGAGCACTCCGATGATGTGTCAAATGTGCACTTGACGTCTTTAATGTTTATCTTCATGAGGCTTCTTCCACTACAACACTAGGCAATGACTCTTTGCTACACCTTTCCAACTCATCATTGCACCAAAATATCCCTCATATCACCCTTATGTCATTGTTTTGGGGTTTGAATGTTACAACTTTAGGCAATTACTTGTGCGCTTTAGTGTATCGCTAAGTATACTTTATGATATCGATCTTGACTGCACTATGGACTTGACCTAAAACCTTGGTTGTTGCACAGTTAGGAAATCTCCATGAGCATTCTAGAGGATCACTGAGGATGTTGGCGACACCACTTTTAATCGCCTTTTAGCATTTCTTTCTCATTTTCTAGAATTCCACCAAGTCTTGCCCTTTTGTGCATTGTTAACTCCATTTCCTGTAATAGGACATGCATATTTGTTAGCAGTTGAAATTATTAGCACATTAAGGGAAATATTTCTTTACAGTTTAACCACATAATGAGTTTAAAATATGGACTCATCAATAAACTGCTTTGAATACCTAATAATTGATTTACATCACATCAAAAGTTATCAAGTTGAGTTTATACGCATGGGAAAATTGACTCAGGTCTTAGCTTAAGATCTAGGGTATTACAATATCTCTTGTTTGGGAACATTCATCCTCGAATGTGAACAAAGCAAGCATGAGTTGAGTGGAATAACATCTACCAACCCATCACAAATGAAATGATGTAGGTTGAGCATTGTTTTCATGAAAATTTCAATGTGTTTGTAAATGAACATCATTTTTAAAGCATGAATAACATATTTACACAATTACACATGAGACTTCATTCAAAACATACTCCATGAACATTCATGAACTCAAGGCAACAAGCTAGGACTAAAATAAATTATGCATGAGGATGAGTATAAGAACTAACGTTTCTACTTTTCTCAATCTCGCAACTCTTAGGTCATGGCATCAACCATAGCACAATGGACACGAAGTCAATCTATACTAATATCATTACCACATAAGGGGATTTTATAATATACTAGGTGAAGCACTATATAAAGTCTAGGGAACCTTAGATGGGTAGGATTGAGATCGTTGATAATTATTGTTATCATTCGTAGGAACCCATGGACAATGCCTCAACTTATGATCCATCGCACCACACCAAAAATATGCACTTGAACTAGCTAAAGAATCTCCCAAATGGTTCCTTCCTCATTTATGGAATGTGCGAAATGTTTGAACACTAGAACACTCACCATGATACTCAGGGTTAGGCACCCTATCTTGGTGAAACTTAGGCCTCAAAGCACTATCAGAAGATGAACCATCCTCAATCCGAGCCTTCTTAGACTTGTTTGCTTTTTTTCCTATCTTCTCACCTTCAGTTTGCTCTATATAAGTCATGAGACTTGAAATATCAATTTACCTTACTAGCATAGCAGTCCGGCACTCTTGGAAAAGCAAGTAGGGTAATCCAGACATAAATTTGCTCATTCTAGCATGGGGCCAGCAGGAGCATATTTGGAGAGTTGGATGAACTTGAGGTAAAGCTCTCTCACACTCATAGTCCCTTATTTAAGATTGATAAATTCTTGCATATTGGCCTCCCTCAACTCCAAGAAAGAAACAATCTAGAAATGCATCTTTGAACTCTCCCCAAGAAATAGTCATCACTTCTCTTACTTTTTTGTTGATTGTGCCATATTTGAGCAAACCCCTTTTAGTTGAAAGGCTGCCAACTCCACCTATTCCTCTAAAGTCACTCCCATCATAGCTAAAACCTTGTGTACCTAATCTATAAACTCTTGAACATCTTCCTCCACCTTTGAACCATGGAACTCAAGAGGGTTCATCCTAGCAAAGTCCCTTAATCTAGAAGCCAGGGTGGAAGCATGCGGAACATCAGCACCTTGATTGACTTGATTGCTTATAACTTGTGCCATCATAGTGAAAATGGCTCTAAACTCTACATCAAACATTCCCTCATCTTGAGGGTCTTGAGGCATTCTTCTTGGAGGCATTATCTAGAAAAATTGCAAAGAATGATCCATTAGATAAAGCAAGTATTATGACAACTCTAAGGCACGACATAGATCATGAATGAAGTGAGACAATTCCCAAATGCCTCATAGTATGCACTTTACACTCATGAATAAAACTTTATTCAACATAGTGTATTGGATTTTGAAAGACCATTTATAAACTTAGTGCTTTGATACCAAGTTTGTCATGACCCGAACCTAGGACCTAGGTGTGACATGGTGAATGAGGAACTCGAAGGCATCCCAAACAAATCTTATAGCATACATAAGCATATCTTTAGTTGTGGAAACATACATTAAGCATAAAGAAACTTAAAATAGGCAAAAAATAGGGCTTGGACTCAAGTTATAGGGAAAAGAATAAAGGAATTTCCATCATTCAATCACACAAAAGACTAAGGGGTGGGATCATGGGACTCAATATATGGAAAGTAAGGGCTTGAGAAGATCACCAATTGCCATCAACAATGACCCAAGAATCATATAAAAGGGATAGAGACTAAGGAATTAGTTTTCATAGAACCATAAACATTAAATAATACGTACATAGCATAATAATTCAACAATACCTCTTTGTGATAGATGGGACAAAGGCCAAGACATATCCTAGGCTCACTCTAAAAAGTAAAGTAATAAGAGTATCAACGTTAAAATGTAAACATGATAGATAGAAGATGGATAATGGACTTGAAGTAGAGGACTCACCACAAGTAAAATATTCTATGATTTAATGCCAGCCACGTGGAGGATATTGAGGATCGTTGGTCCTTCATGGTAAAATCATGTAGGAATAGAGTATATGTCAGTACTTTGAATATATTAGTATGTGGGCTTGCAATGTAACAAAGCATAAGTCATTACATAATGAACAATATAATAATTTAAGACATTACTTAAGCCATGGAACTTAATATAATGTATGTGGAGAGTACGAGTGTGCACTTAATTTATTTCATGTTAAAGCACTTAGACTTGGCCTAATAAGGGACATAGGTCATAATGCATAAGCAAAATAGTAATACCTTTTTGGAATAACAATATATTTACTTCAATGAAGGACCATCATACCAATAATGAGATATTAGAAATCACAACAAAGATTACCATGCATACTTGAGAAGAAAGTCATGTACCTTTATGATAAATACTATTGCCAATAACAAGAGACCATAATATATGTGAAGAAAACCACTAGAACATGTGAACAATGAATATTGTGAACTTTAAAGAACCTTTGGATATAATATGAAGATAGCATCATAAATCATCATAAAAGGATATTTTAGGAGCACGAGGAGAAAATCATAGGTCAAGAATATCATATATCATAAACTTTGGGGAGTTCATGAAACATAGTAAGAGAAACCATAACTGAAATAAATTATGGGAGCTAATCCATGGAGTCCAGATATTTTCTCTACACAGGAAGAAAGGGGAAAGTCACTTTACTAGGTCAACCTCCTAATCCCTAAGTGGATCCACTAAGCCTTGTGAACCAAGTACTCGCCTCTAGTTTCTGGACTCAGGTACACGCCTCAAGCTCTTATCTTTAGGGTACTTGCCTCTTAGGAATTTGGATGTTCTCCTTTAAACATTTTACCTATGGTGGTACATAGTCTTGGTACATGGGTATTCGCCTCTTGTCCAATTCGATTCTAGGTAGTGCTCTCACAAGAGTAGAAAATCAAAAGTCATAAAGTCGTATGATAAAAATCATTCCAAGACATGTGGAAGGGAAATTTATCCAATTCCAACTCATTGATATTATAAAGTCAAAGTCATATGATATCTCCTTAATTATTCCTTAGATGGGATATCCTCCATCATCAAACACTAATTCATTCATTAAATAGGAGATCCTCCACTATCAACATTTAGTCAATAACTAGATGGGATATCCTCCACCAACATTCATTCATTAAGAACTTTTGTAACTTAATAATAAACATAGATCATCTCATAAGTCTTCATTACTCACTAATATAACATTTTATAACTTGGTTTATCTTATGTAAAAGCATTCATAAGGTCCTTAATTGCTATGTTCATAGTTCAACATAAATTAGGGCAATTATTGTGGGGGGGGGGGGGGGGGGGTAACTTTAAAATCAACTTAAAGCTTGTGACTCAATAAAATTTGTGCATGTTTGTAGTACAAATCACCAATTGAGAATATGTTTATGATAACCCACATGCAGTTCACATGAACTCTAAAAGCTTTGTACATCGTAACATCATAAAAAGGGATTTGCAATAATGTATAGCTTCCAGAGGAATTCAACAAGTTTCATAAAATGCATGGTTGCCTCTTACCAATCATAATATTCATCACTTGCAATCTTGCAACTAAACCTTTATAAATCTTAGTCAAAACATGGTGGGTCTTTGCATCAAGACTCAAAATCCTAAATTTAAGAGTAACATGCATGACTGGGGTAAAACATAATCACTAGAAACCATTTCAAACAACTCACCTTAACCATTAAGAACCCTAGTTTGAACATCACGAAAATCATCTCATAAACCATAATTTAAATGACCCATAATGAGATTCAAAACCCACTATAGCTTTAAGGTAGGACATTTTCCAAAATCCATTAACTCATGTAATTAAATGGCAATAACTTATTTTTTGACCATGATATTCATGATCTAGATTAAAATATAGTATTTGGGTAAAGATTTAACAAGATCCATTTAAGAAATCATCAATCCAATGTAGTAATGTAAAGGATGCTTAAGCACCTACTCATTTAATGCATTTAAATTTGATAAATAATAATTTGTAAGATGAATGATGCATATAATTAGAAATAGAAAATACCCATAACAAACTAAACCTGGAAATTGAAGATTGGGCTAAAAGGGTCTTGGATTCCATGGGTGGAAGGACGCATAGATGAAGAAATCTGCATATCTTAGAGAAAAATATAAAAGAAAGTTGAAGAGAATCTTTAATTTCATGAAAATCATGGAATACATTAAAGCTTGTTATTCAATGGAGGATTTTGGTCTTCTTCTTTGAGAGAAAAGTTTAGGATAAATGAAGGAGAAGATTTTTGGGGCATGAAAATAGACTTAGGAAGGTGTATTTAGATTATATAGGTTGAAATCCCCTTTTGGGATTGTAAAAATATCATCAAGAGTCAAATATAATATTTTAATGTGTTTCAGCGTCAAAATTAGCGGTCCAGGTCACTAAACAAAATGGTTCGCTAAATTAGATTGTTAGACCAAATTTTTTGATAGATTCTGAAGCTTTTTAGGATAATTTGGTGGTCAAAATTGATTCCTCACTGAATTATTTAGTAGATCGCCAAATTGATAGCTTTGGTAGCCTTTAGTAAAATAGCCATAACATTATTACTCCAAACTCATGATAAGGTAAAATTAAATGCATTGGAAAGCAAATCCAAAGAGCTTTAATTTTGTAGGTTGTGCATCACCAGATTCATCTTGTGCTAAGAGATATGATCATTTGAGGAGGAACCCTTATCTGCATTTACACCAAAATGTTGTCGATTGGAATCCTTTGGTCTTGGCATGAGGTAAGATGCCTTATGAGCCCAAACCACACTTAATCTACTTTGAATATATAATAATTGATCCCACAATACTTTGAATATATAATAATTGATCCCACCATATTAGAATTCATTGAGTTGATCCTATACGCATACGAGGAATGACTCGGGTCTTAGCTTAAGATCTAGGGCATTACAATAGGCTTCATAAAAAGGATGTTGCTTTGGTTCAAGTTCTTTGGAGAAACGAACATATGAAGAGTGCTATGTGGAAAGCGGAGTGACATGATAAAATACTATGCCTACCTATTCCAATCTACTCAAATCTAAGGTACTAGGTTTTTCTACTCAAATGGTCCTAATTCCTTCATTCTTATGTTTTGGTGTCATGACATGCATACATGTGCATGAAATTGATTCAAATGATGTATTAGCATGAATTTGATGATTTTATGGTTTTAAATGTTAAGCATGCATTGTAATTCCATGTTGAGGTATTTCATATTCAAGTCAAGCTCTTCCAGTTGTATTCTTATCATTTGAGGACAAATGTTCCCAAGGGGGAGATGATGTAAGGATCTGGCCCTTGGGCGGACTTTGCATAACTTGAAAATTGAATTCTGCAAGTGTTTGGCTTGGGGTGCTCACCAAGAAGAACACCATGGCTTGTGTACACACTATATGTCGTGGTGTGTCACGTGGAGGTTCCCTTGGGGATGGTTCCAACTCCTCCTTGTTTTTCTTTGAAGTTTTGGCCAATAATACCCTTTATGGATCATGGTGGACTTTACGGACTGTGTAGGGTGCCTTAGAGGTGGCCTTGGTCCATTTGGAGGCTGCCTTAGTGGTTTCATATGAAGGGTTCTACCATGGAACCCTTCATGGTCCGTGGTGCACACTACAGCTCGTGGAGGGTCTGGTAGAGGGCACCATACATTTGAGCCCCATGTTTTGGCCAAGTGTTCATACCATTAAACCTCTCACAGATCATGGTTTACACCACAGTCCGTGTTTGGGGCCTTGTAGTGCATTGCATTAAATTTTTACACCATTTTATTAAAGGTATTTTGGGTACTTTATCCTAAACCCTTGGTATTTAGTACTTTTAATCCTATTCTAAGACCCATGAGTCATGACTTAGTTATATTCTTCACTTTACTCTTATTCTAACACTTAAAAGTCATGAAATTCGATTCCTTAAACTCTATTCAAATCAAGCTTTGAGGATTCAAGTCAAGGGATTCAAGAGTGCTTCAAGCTTAAGTCAAATCCATCTTAATCTTCCTAATTTTTTCAAGTCATGTATGACTTCATTCATGATTTCCTTCCAAACATGAAACCCAAAGTTCATTTCTTAAATTTCATGATTTCTAAGCTTGAATTGCAAGTGGGTCTTTTAAATTAGCTTCAATTTGATGGAATTAAGTTATGAGTTGATTTCAATTGATGATTTTATCATGAATTAAGACTTTTTATGTTGATTTTCATGAATTTTATTTGAAGAATGTATGTCCCTTTAATTTATGAATTTGGTCATGGATAATTTCAAATATGTCTCAATTGTTGATTTCTTCACGGATTGAGAATATCAAGTACCCATGTTATTCTCTCATTCTTCATGAATACATGAACAAGTATTTTTGTGATATTTATAATATGAGTTATTACCAATTATGATTATGACTATGATTTCAAGGCAAGTATGGTTATGATATGAAATGTGATCACATAATATCTATAATATATAGCTTAAGAGCCCCATAGGTGCAAGTGTAAAGGAGCTATTCCTATGAATGAAAGTATGATTTGACCTTTGAGCCCAAACAAGTATGATTATGATATGATATGGCTTTTACGCATAAGTATGCATGATTATGAAGTATGTTTTGGCTTTTAAGCCCAACTATGCATGATTATGATTTGAAAATATTCTCCTATTTTAAATACATATATGTATAAGTATTCCCGAGATATGATGGCTTAGCACTGAATGAGATTGAAGGTAGGGACTAACCCTAAGGGTCTTTATATAAAAACTACTTTCTCATAACTACATGCAGGGTGCATTTGTGTTTATGCCCTTTTATGGAATAATGATAATGTATGTGCTACCACCCATGAAAAAGGCAGGTGGGTTGGCAAGTAGTCTACTCTTCTTTTGGTGTAAATACGACATTAGGATTCCATGTAATAGCTCACATGGTCTTATATGTCAGTTAAGGTCCCATCCTATTATATTTAAGTATTGCGGCATTCATTCATCATGGATTTAAGGCATATTTTAAAGCATTCTTTCCTATTTACTTCTTTATATATGTATATGTGTGTGTGAGCGCGCGTGCGTGTATGTGTGTGTGTGTGCGCGCGTGCGCTCTTATCATCTAACATGGAATTGTAGGTTATCATGTTCATAGGCATTTTATTCTCACATACTTAGTGCATTCAAATTTACTAATGCACACTTTTTTGCCTATATGATTTAACCATGTCGGGATTAGAAATTTTTCTCATCCATCTCTTCACGGCTAGATTCGATTTGTCAAAGTTTGCTTGTGGTGAGTCCTTTATTTCAAGGACAAGACCCACCTTATATCTACCTATTTTATGTTATGGCTATCTTATATCTTTATTTTAAGGGTGAGCTTATAACATGACCTGGCCCCCCCGTCCTTTCTATGATTTTTAGGCATTGTTGGAAGTCAAGTAAACTATATGTATGAGCTTGATATATTTGATGCTTGTGGAGGCTATGCTTATATCTTATGTTATGTTGATGTTATGATGTGAATATGAGATGATAAAATTCCTATGTCCCTAATCCAATAGCTTGAGTCATATGAACCCACTTAGAAATCCTTGTAATATATGCTTGATGGCAAGTCACGTATTCCCTATTCCCATAGCATGAGTCTTGACTTCCCGTCCCCTAGATTTACTTGTTCAAATTATGTGACAATGAGTCCCATACCCCTTTTATCCCATAGCTTGAGTCCAAAGACCCCTACCCCCTAGTATCACTTTATAATGTATGAATCACTCTTCTGAACCGATGATGTTTGTATGGAAGCTATGAGACTTCTTTGGGAACTTTTGGGTTTTCTGAACCAATGATATGTTTATGGATTCTATAATGCCTGTCTGGTGACTTTTTAATTCCATTTTCTATGTCACTCCTAGGTCCTAGGCTTGGATCGTGACAAAGAGTAGCTCATAAAATCTTTGATTAATTATGTGAGCATTGTCCTTTCATATGCAGAATCCATAATTTGGTGAGAAAAGGCCTTTCACCAAAAACATAGGTGGATCACTTATTCATACTTGATTATGCTTCATTGAAAAGTATTAAGATAATGTATGGGTCCAAAGTAAAAGAAGGCATAAAATCAAATAATTTCAATAAATCCATGCATAATCATGTATTCAAAGATCATTTCAATCAATGATTACAGAAACACATACATAGTTTTGATAAACCTTAAGTACCTTATGGTTGTAATCACTCATAATTTATGTATTTTATGTAACTTGATGTAGTTCATGCATGAACATATAAATAATTTCAATTTGAATCATAATGCATATAATTTGATGTAAAGTTACAAAATCCTACAAATTTTCACACTTAAACATTATGAAGAGGTAGGAAATTGATAGGACTCTATGGATTGAAAGGTACTCATGAATGAAACCTACATACCAGAGATCAAAGACTAGTGAAACCCTTGAGAAATCATGGGGAACTTGATGCTAGTTGTTATGGTCTTGAATCTTGAAAGAAATTTGAGTTGCAGAAAATCTTTAGAGACTTGGAATTTTAGTGAATAAAGTGCGTTGAAGAGATTTTTTGTAGTATAAAGTAGTAACAACAGTTTTTAGGAGCCAAAATGATATAGTTTAGAGCTTAGGGTAGGATAAAATAACCAAAAAGCCCCTAGATTAACACTGTCGGGGAGGACTACAAAAATAAATCTATGGATGGTAGATCAATCTATGGTCTATAGATGAGGGGTTTCGTACAATAGGTGAATTTCTAGTATCTCAAGATCTTGAACCACAACGGGGGATTATGATACGTGGTTCCACTTATAGGTGTGTCCTGCATGTTTGTAGAAATACTTAAGAAACTATAAATTTTGGGGTCAAAAAACCACAGACTCAATCTACAGCCCTTCATTATTTTTATGAGTCGTGGAACACCTCTTGTAAGCTCCACCAACAATTTATTAATTTTACCACAACTGATCCAAATCACACGACTCCATTTGTGACCTGTTTATTGCACCATGACCCTTAAAGAAGTCTCGTCCTATTAATCCTTAAAATTTGCCTTTCTAAAGTTGAACCACGAACACCAATCTGCATTTCTATCATATTCTGACTTTTCAATGTATGGATATTAGATACACACATATGTGTATATATAATGTCAATTTGGTTTGAATTTGATTTAAATCTTTTTCTATTAATGGCAAAACCAAACCAACAATAGGTGGTGTGACTTGGTTCGTCGGTTTGGTTTGACTTGTACAACCCTAATGGACATGTTGATTTAGGATTTTTAATAAATAAATAATTTGATGTTTGGGAAATACCGAATACTAAATTGTACTAATGTCTCATACTAATTCCAAATTTAAATAATGTGATTCTAAAGTTTTACTCCTAAATATCATAGCAGATACCAAATTACAAAAAATTTTGATTTGATTCGATAATTTGATTTTCAATATGTTATGCCAAGCCCTAAATATAAATAAGTATTATATAAGATAGATGCAGGATTGCAAAAGTCAAGAACAAAAGAGATATTGCATATGTTAAAGGGGAGAGAATGTCTACTTTTTATTGTTTGAGGGAGTTTGAATTTAAAATAAAATTAGGGGCGTAAGTGAATTTTCAACTCCAATTTTTGAGTCTTTTTCACTAATTATATTTTATTGCCATTTTCTCCTTATGATTTTAATATTTATTTTAAATCCAAATTATTGTGTTCATTCACTTTTAAAGCCGTGTAACCACACATTTTACACGACTCGACAAAATAAATGTCATATAACTTACTCAATGATGCTCAAAGTTTTGGTTCGAATATGTCCAAGTGTGTGTTTGGTATGGAAAACAGTTTTCCAAAAAAAATGAGTTGATTTTTAACTCATTTCTCATGTTTTGTTAGTGAGTGAAAAGCCTTTTTTAAAAAATATTTTTTTTATTATTTGGTTAATGAATAAAAAATTTTTTTAGAAAATAAAATATTTTTAGTTAAAGAGTAGAAAAAAATTATAGAAAAGTAGTTTGTGATACATGAAAATATTTTCATAATTTAAAGTATTTTTTAAAAATAAATATTTAATTTTTTTTTTGGATGGTGTGGGTGGCGCCGGGAGGTGGGGTGGGCGTAGGGGGTGCAGTGGTGTAAAAAATTTAAATTT
>JAOTQJ010061203.1:0-13767 GCA_025642045.1 Solanum sejunctum | reverse complement strand
GGAGGTTGGTTGATGAGTCCTCCTAGACTGAGAGATCCGAGGGCTTTATAGAAGTGTACAGGGTCAGAATAGATCCAGAAGCAACTATACCTCAGACCTAGGTACATATAGCTTAGGCACCCATGGAAGTCAGCAGTTCCTCCTAGTTTGAAGAGGAGGAACAAGAGGGTGATAGAGACGGGTCTGGGAGCAGCTTACCACAGATGACCCCCACACATTCGGGGTCAGAGTCTGAGCCTGAGAGAACCTCATAGACCCAGTGCAAAGAAGTCCAATCACAGCCCTCAACCGACCGCAGATAGTGCATTGCAGGAATGAAGGTGATATATTACTAGAGGCTAGAGCCAAAGGGTCAAGGCAAACCAGTTCAATAATTCCATGAGGAGTCTAGGCTGAACGACTCTAGGTTGGATAGGGTGCCAGGGTTAGACGCGGAGATAGACAGACACAGACTATGATGGACTACATAGTAGCTAGACAAGTATGCTCCTTACTAGGTCTGTACGTTTTATGTCACTTATTTTGCTACACTTCCTCGAGGGCTACCAAAGAACAAGAAGCTAATCGAGCATCCTAGATTACGAGTGGTGCCAGTCCAAGGTTGAGAGTTCCTATTTCAAAGGAGATTATTTGATGGATTCAATTGGGGCCCACTTATAGAGTTCCTTAGTCCACTGTAGACTACAATGGTTGTATTGATAAAATTAGGAGAGCGGTGTGTGAGAAAGATGTTGGGGCCAAGATTGAGTTGCTATAGTAGATAGCCAGACAGATATGTAAGGAGGGGTTCGAGCTGACATGGGTTACAAACCATGTAGATCTGATAGTGAAAGCCCACCTCTCTTTCCAGGCCAAGTTTTAGTGGTCCATTATTTGTTGGCATACCCAGCCTACTTTCATAAATTATATGATTACCTTGGAGCGACCTGTGTTATTAGCTAGCATTCTAGCTGGTTGAGAGATAGATTAGGCCCGAATTATCTCCGAGCAGATCTATGAGCCCACCATTTGGACAAATATTTCACAGCAATTCACTATTTGATCCACCAATTATGCAGTGTAGCAAGTGTTCTTATAGACCCCCACCTGGACCAGCATATCGAGGCCACACGCACTATGTATCCCAACCTGATAAAGGTTGATGAGAACCCGTGGCCCTACCACGTATAGCTCCTCCGGCCATCCCAGATCTACTATGTTGAGCCTCTAATTCAAGCTACCACCATTAATACTCCAACCATTGCAGAGCCTATGCCGGCTGTTGAGATTGAGTCTATGGCATACTCCAATACGCCAGCACTAGCAACATCCACATTACAGGTTGATTCTCTTATTTTTGCTATTACTTTTCAAGTACTGGTTTAGAGGGTGGCTGCAGTGGAGTCCAGGCTACAGGCCTTAGCAGCACAGGTCAAACCTTAGGTCAGGCAAACTATACGGGACTTAGAGGAGAGGATAAAGGCATTCATCTGTGAGTTAGTTTATGAGAGAGTTAGAGTGATGGATGCCCGAGTCGGTGATTTCAAGGGAAGAGTCCAATGGAGGCTTGAGGGTGCTCGACTTGCTGACACGAGTGCGGTGACACAGGAGTGGGCCAAATCTAAGGTCAACTTATTACAAATGTTAGCAGACCCAATTTGCAGTACCGGAGGTTGCACCGGCGGGTAATGAGGTGTTTGATTGGTTAGCTGACCGCCCACATGCCCATGGGAAGAGGCACTTCGATCATAATGACCCCAAGATGAGCCAGAAGAGGCCTAGACCTGATGACTCAGTAGCCCTGGTAGAGGAGCTGATACCAAAGGAGGTGGTGCAGGAGTCGATCCTGTTGGCGGCTATACAGAGAGATAGGTAGCAGCAGACTTCACAAGGAGAGGGTAGCTTATGTACAACTGTAACCCAGCCCGTTGAGGAGGAGATCGTGACCCAGGACCCTACTGACCAGATAGATACCGGTGCTTGATACACTATGACATTTGATCTTTTTGACCCCGGCCATTATCCTTTATCTATGCATAATTCGTTCTCTTTATTAGACAATATTTTATTAAATTGATTTTTGGATATGTTTAAATGTTTTATGTTGAATATTATCCTTACTTTTGGTTTTGGATGTTTAGTTTTATACTATTGTTTTTTCATGTCTGTATATATATATATGTTTTTTTTACTTGGTTTTAGTTCTTGTTTTTACTTTCACGACAAAGTATTCTATTTTGGTGGGGTGTGGGAAGTTATGGAATAAGGTGAAGTCTGAGTAGCCTCAAATCTATAACTTCTCCAATTTTTGATCCCCAAGGTTTTCTTGTCGTGATTCTTTACCCTTGTGGATTTTTAATTTCTGTTGAATCAGCATGTTTAGGTAGTGTAGATAATATGTAAAAACATAGTAGTATGGTCTTTTGGCATATACATAGTCTTTCAATTCTTTTGAATTACTTGAAAAGTTGGGTACCTTCAAAATTTTTGAGATTGTTGGTTATTGAAGCAACATACACAGTGATTATCTGGTGATGTTTGTTCTGATAATGTGAAGGTGAGTTGAGGCTAGAAGGTCGTTATTGATTCAACATGCATAGTGATTATCTGGTGATGTTTGTTCTGATAATGTGAAGGTGAGTTGAGGCTGGAAGCATGACCTGTGAGTCTATAATTGATCATGTGTGCAATGCCATGCGTGTTGTGAGCTTATTTTATTAAATTCATGTGTCATGTATGGACTCAGAACTTGCCTTATTACTCTAAGATTGGTTTGGTGATATGGTTGATTTGGAATGGATCTTAGCCCTTTGTTCTATTAGTGAGCACACTTTTGCCTAAATAACCTATCAAGTGTGTTAGTGAGCCCTTTGTTCCAAATGTTTGAGCTTCTCATGTACGCCTTCTTTCGTGACACCTTACTAGCTTAACCTTGTTTGATGAAATACCTTAATATTAGCCCTGGTCTATCCTTGAACATGTGAACCTTGATTGAGGCTAAAAGACTAAGTTGAGGGTAGCTACAAATTGTGGCCCTGGTTTGGAAATTAGATATTACGTACTTCACCTCAGGCTAAAAGTCTAAGTTGAAGGTGGCCCTTATTGTGGTAAAATAATAATAATGTGGTGGTTAGTTGGGAAATAAGGAAAGAAATGAAAAATCATGATCCAGGGGAGGAAAAAGAAAAGAAAAGTTCCTTGAATTGAAGAAAATAGCAAAAATGAGTACAAAGTTAAGGCACGGCTAAAAAAGAGAATGAAAGGACCTGAGGAAAGCTTGAAATAGGAGAATAAGGGTGGATTTAGTGAAAATGTTTGACTTATAAAGGTAAATGTGTTGGTAAAACATGGTTCAAGAATAGGTTTTAGTCACTACTTTCCTAAAATGCCATACCAAAGCCCCATGAGCTTATGTTACAAGCCATTAAGTCCTAAAGTGATCCAAATCCACTTTGTCACTAATCTGGAAGTTGAGTATAGGGGAAAGCCGATGGTGTTCGTCATTTTGTATGAATTTCATTTATAAGAGTGATAATGCTTCCACACTCCCTGAATCCTAAATGATTTTTGAGTGAGTGAGTGAGAGGGACTTCTTTTCTATGAGGGCATTTGCACTACTTGATTAGCATATGACTATACCAGTGATTGTAGATGGTTGATGCTCCTTAGCTTATCATAGTTGGGTTGCTAGATATATCTTTGTGTATTTGGTTTGCTTAGTAGTTTTAAAATCTTGTTTTGAAAATGAAACTTGGGTACCTAAATTAGAGTAAGTGATGTATATGCCATTAGTATAGTTGCTTTGTGTTTCTCATTGTCTGCTTAGCTTGAGTCATTTCTTGAGGATAAGCAACAATTCTAAGTTGATGGTGTTGATTTGCTTTTAAAATACAGCACATTTGATGCCTAAAATTAGGAATTTTGTCAGTTCTTAATGTGGCTTTTTATGGTTTTTATGCATTTTTGTGTTGTTATTGCAGAAAAGGTAGGTTGGCATGATTTTGGAGAAACATTGCAGATATTGCTGAAGCCCAGGACATACGAGCCCACCTACGAGTTATAGCCCAAGCTGCGAGTTATAGGGTAATCTGTAGCAAAAAACAGAGACCAAAAATCAGAAATTTACTAAGTGGAGGTCAGCCTTCTGAGGCGATCCTATGAGTCGTGGGTCTTGATATGCCTCCTATAGGTGGACTCGTAGCAGAAAATGGAGAGCTAAAACTTTGGACCAAAAATTAAAGACCTGGAATATGAGAGGAACATATGAGTCATAGCTAAAGAAATGACTCATACTTGTGGGTCATAACAGATAAGTCCAAAATGTCAAGAACCTATTACGAGACCCCAATTACAACTCGTAGGTCACTTTATGAGTCGTAACAGCGAGGTGTACCTGCTGCCAGCTGTCTTTACTATATAATTTTTAGGGTTATTTTGTAAACATTATAAATACTTTAAGTTAAGATTTTTAGAAAAAAAAGAGACGATTGCAGATATTGAAATTCATCTTTAAATATACTCTCAAGAATATTTTTAGGGTTTTAGCTTAGATTTTATTTTCTTTTGGAAAACCCACTTTTGGGGAGTGCAAATCTCATATTATATTCAATCTCAATATATCAAGCTTGTAGTTTACAACTTATGGTGCTATCATTCTTCATTGCTTTGGGTAAACTCTCAACTATATCTTGTCTTTGCATCTTTGTTGGTTTTGCTTTAGCCATGAGTAGCTAAGCACCCACAACTTGGGGTTGTAGGAACCATGGGTAGTTGACTTGAGATAACTTAGATTTATTGCATTTCTATGATTGGGATTTTGCATGTATTGTTTATTTTCCTTCATTTTGATTGTTGTTTGGTGGTGGCCAACACCAGACCCCACCTACTATCACGATCCCGACGAAGATAGTGACAAATAGGAAAAGGTAAGTAGATGATAGGATTTGATTGACGTATTCTTGTCTAATCAACCAAACCTGACCAAGGAGATGTTGACTGGGAAAGGTAACGGTTATTTAGCATACCATGGTTGCCGACCAAGCGCCATGGTAAAATTTGACCTTCACCTTCACAAGAGGGGTGGAAGAACCTAAGTTACTGTCCTACATATGAATTTTCAATTGTAGTTATGTTGTCTAAGGTAATCGAGTCAATGAACCATGGGGAACATAATTCCCAAGTTGTCCCCAAAATTGAGTGTTATCTCGCATTGTAGTACATTATTTAATTTTGGTTTTGTTCATGAATCACAAACTCTAGCCCCCTCCTATTTAGAGATTCTAGTTATAGATACTCGAAATGATTGATAGTGCATTATTGTAGTTAAACCCTGTATTCCCTATGGATTCTACCCTAATGTTTGGTTAGGTTAATTACTAACAACGATAGCTTTCTTATTGGAACGTCAACATCACTGTCACCATGTAGGGACTAGAGCACCACTTGATCACCCTCCTCCTCCACATGGCTAGTATGATTTCCCTCAAAGCAAGTTGGTGAGTCCTAAACTCCGAGGACATACTTCTCTTGATTATGCTATGTATTGTTTCCTTTTATGTTGGCTACTTATGAATATGAGGGTGAGGCTGATTGTTTGTCTTGGCCCTCGCTAAGTTCTATGTTTAGAGTTGCTGTTGGACAAGTATGTAATGATGCTAAGAGCTTTAACTCTCTTTGGCTCTTTGATGTTTTATGATATGAAAGATGTAACATAGCCCCATTTATCTGTATTTACTATTCTTTATCATTATTTTATTGCTTCTGTGACCAAAGATGTGTAATGACATGTTAAGAGGCTTGCTTTGGGTCCCTTCAGGTTCCCCATGTGTCATGTCACATCTAGGCCCTACACTTGGATCGTGACAATGTCTTCATGAAATGTGCTAACAGAATGGTCACAAGGTGTGTCCTAAAGGTGGATATGTGCCAGGTACTTGAGATATGGCATGCTTCGCCCTATGGGGGCCATAATGGAGGAGAACGGATAGCCCACAAGGTGTTATAGTGAAGTTTCTTTTGGCCAACTCTCTTCAAGGATGTTATACAGTTGTGAGAGGTCGTGAAACATGTCAGAAGACTAGCACCATCTCCAAGAAGCATGAGATGCCTCTAAATGACATTTTAGAGGTGGAAATCTTTTATGTGTGGGGATGGACTTCGTGGGTCCATTCTCACCCTCTTTTGGTAATCATTATATCTTGGTCACAATTGATTATATCTCCAATTGGGTTGATGCAATAGCTCTACCTACCGATGACTCCAAAGTGGTAAAATAGTTTCTCAAAAGCCAAATCATCACAAGGTTTGGGACTGCTAGAGCTACCATCAGTGATGGAAGTGCGCATTTCATCAACCAGACAGTGAAGAATTTGTTAGCTAAGTATGGGAAAAGGCACAAGGCGGCCACAGTGTATCATCCACAGGCTAATGGCCAGGTAGAGGTGTTGAATCAAGAAGTGAAGCAAATACTGTAGGAGACTATCAATGCCATAAGGAAAGACTAGTCCATCAAGCTTGATAAGACCTTGTGGGCTTATGGGATGGCATATGAAATCCCGACTAGTATTTACATATCCATATAAAATGGTCTATGTTAAGGCATACCACCTCTCTTTCGAGCTTGAAAACAAAGTGTATTAGGCTGTCAAAAAGCTCAATCTTGATTTAGCGCTCGCATGGCATAAGAGATTGGAACAATTGGAGGAGTAGGACGAATTCCATATCTATCCATATGAGAATGTCAAGATTATAAGGAGATGACGAAGAAATGGCACGACTGGTGTATAATCAGGCAAACCTTTGAATCTGGGCAAGAGGTATTTCTCTTTAACTCTCGTCTTAAAGTGTTTCTGGGGAAACTGAGGTCCAAGCGGAGCGGGGCATACATTATGGTGAGTGTGATGCCACACGATGCGATCTAACTACATGAGGAATCCATATCAAATATTTTGGGGTAATGGACAGCATGTCAAACATTACTATGGTGATGACATAAATCATGATGAGGAGGCCATTTAATTAGGAAATGATGAGTAACTTATGGTTGAATCATGTCGCACTGTAAATAAGATATTGCACGGGAGGGAACCCGTGATGAGGTAACCATAATTTTTTTAGTTTTTTGTCCATTTTTATTTTTAAAAAAACCCCATAGAAAATAGATTTTTGCCTAAAAGAGTTGGTCCACAATAGTCCACTAACAAATAGAAAATTTTTTGTCTTTAATTCCCATGAGTTTGTTAGGTATTTTTTATTTTTCTTAGCCGGATTAACTTGTTTCAATGTTTTGTAACATAAGCAGGTGTTCGGGGTTTTTTTATGGGGTCCAATGCTACAGAAAATTCAGAACCTAAACTTTGCACAAACTAGAAATGTTCGCGATAAGCCTACAACGCTAACTTGCCGAGGAGATGGGTACTAGGTAAGTCTCCAATTTTGTGAAAAAGCAGAAAAAAATAGAAGTGCAAGTCTGTGACCGATCTGCATCGTAGAGCTGTTGCGTATATGCATATTTTTGGGCAATTTTCAAGAAACTAACCTAGCCCACCACCCCTTATATAAATCGCCAATGCGATTTTTTGGGTCATTTTATGTGACCCAGCTCCGAAATCCCTCCCCCACCCCATCCCCCCAAATTTTCTTCTCTAGTTTTTAACCCTAAAACACCCAATTTCAAATAAATTTGTGTCTCCTTTCAAACCCCCCAAAGTCTTTCTTTGTTTTCTCTTGCAATGTTCACTCAAGGTATATGTTATTTCAGCCCCCTCCCCCCTTCCTAATTATTGCTTGTCTATGATTAATTATGAGCACTATTAGTGTAATTACTTGTTGTGGCTTGTTCCTTGTGATAATTGTTGTATGAAGTGAGTTGGGTGTTGCAATTTTGTGCTAAATTTCATAAATGGGGTTGATTTTGTGCTTAATGTTTATGGGTTCCTACCCTATGCCGAATTTAGGGGTGAAATTTAGGGAAATTTGGGAATTTTGTTTGGTTGGGCCTAATATATTCAAATTTTAGTATATTCTTGTTAGGTTGTGGAAGATCTAAGTGTAAGGTACTTTGTCAAGTTGTAATACCATGTTATTGCCCATAAAAATTAGAAAGATGTGTATAATTCACTTGTTTGACACCACTAATTCGTTGTTGATGGCTTATGAATGTTGATGTAAAGGGGTGATAATGGTGCTTGAATTTAAATGTGGGGTATATACTACTGCCCAAGTTGTTGGGGTAGCATTATAGATTTTAGTTGTGATTACTCAGAGTGAGAAGGGAGGTCTGAGTACCTTCTCACCCCATGGTTTGAACCAAGTGTGGGTTGGGTAATAAAATGTCCTTGTGTAAGAGGGTTATGTATTATACATGCTTTCGTGATGATTGATTGTTATTGCTGGATAACATGGCCTCTAGAACCCATAGAACTGGACAAGTTGGAGCATCTAGCAACAAAACCAGGTAGGCAGGAGCTTCTAGCAGCCGGAGACGTGCCTGGGATGTCCAGGAAATACCCAAAGCCCCAGATCCTCCCAGGAGCCAAAGCCCCAATATTTGCTTAATGTTGTTTTGAGGGAAGGAAAGAGCTGGTGTAATGATGCCAAAAAGTGTCCAAAAATATGCCTCAAAAGTGCCCAAAATCATAATCTCAAAATATCTTAGAATTCGTGCATGATATCAAAAAGCCGACTCATATTCTTGTTCAGGGGGTCATTTTGAGTGAAATGGGTCTAAACCCTATTTTTAGAGCAAACAATTGGCAATTTCATTTTTTATAATTTTTAATTTCCAAAATTGATCCGCAATGGTACCGCGACACACACCCATCATTGACCTGTGTAAATCTTGCCTTCGCGATAGGTCCACATCGCGGACCAAATGCGGACCTATGTATTTTGCTGCCAGTGATTTTTATCTCGGTGCAAGGCTTTTGGGTCTTGGGCCTAAATGTTCCCAAACATGAAAATACCTATACTTAGCCATTTTTCACTCTCATGTCATTCTAAACATTTCTCAATACACATTCAAAAACTTAGCAAAATATTTTACTCCTAAACTCAAGTTTCAAAACCCTTTCTGGATCTTAAGGATTGCCCTCAAGCTTCAAGTCTCCATTTCCAATCTTCATCAAGTTCATCTCCAAAGCTAAGCTGCGTGGGTTGCTTTCATGGGTTCCTTTCACCTATGATACCCAAGCTTCTTTTTACTTGAATTTGCATAATTTAAAGATGATTTACTCATGGGTCTTATTTATTATGAAAATCACTGCACACTATGTTGGGGTTTATAAAATTGTGACTGTTTTGCTATGTTTTAAGCTATGAAACCAAACTCTAATGTAGATTTGATGAAGAGTTTTGATGTATCTTGTTTGATGGTGTTACCAAGTATCTATATATGGTTTTACATTTTGTTGCATGATAACACTCATGAATTGCATGGTTTTACACTAGCACTATACACCCTCTAAGTGTTTGATAAAATGTCCGGTTATGGTTTCATAAGGAATTGAAGGTCCAATGCATGTCTTATGAGTTGAATGACTATATGATGATGATGTGATGATGAAATAAATGTATGTATGTATATAAGGACTATGTTATGATGAAGTGAATGTATGTAAATGGTATTCTCTATATAGTGTTGGAATGTGACCTACCCTACTCGGGGGTTCCGCACCAGGTAACCTTGTCAAGGGATTCGTACCTTAATAACCTATCAGGGGTTTGTACTCTGGCACCATGGATGGTAGGTTGTGATGATCCACCAACCTATTGACAGGTTTTATACCTCAATCACCAAGGGTGGTAGGATATGACAATCCGCCACTAGTTTAATGGCTCTTCTTACGCATATGTTATGGTCTATATAAGTATGTTTTACTTCAAGTATCATCCATATATGTCATATTGTTAGTATGTTATTCTTTGCTTATGATTATGCATTTTGCCTATGTTACCTATCTCTTGTTACATTGCATCCTACATACTTAGTACATTCTGATGTACTAACGTATACTCTATACCTACATGATGTCACCATGTAGGAATCGAAGCACCGCTTGATCATCATCCTCCTTCACATTGCTAGTTTGATTATCCTACAAGCTTGTTGGTGAATCCTCTATTTAGGGAAAGTTGCTTATGATATCTTGCTATCTATTAAGACTACCTTTCCTTTGGTTATGTATTTGACTATGAGGGTGAGCTTGGTTGCTTATCTCATTGTCATTTTAATTGATTATGTGACCAAGGATATGTAATGATATGCTATAAGGCTTGTTTGGGGTTCCTTCGAGCTCCCTATTCGTTGTCCACTTCTAGGCCCTAAGCTTGGGTCATGACAGCTGGTATAGGGCACATGATGAGATAAAGTACTTCCCAGACGTGCCCATCAATGCAGACACATTGACAAGGGACAATCCTTAGGCTACCAAATATGCATGGACTGTTATCTAACCTTCCTCTTTGAAGAGGCTCTTCCCTGCAACCTCAGTATGGTCTGGGAGTTCTATGCAAATATGAAGACTGACGTGTACTTCTAGGTTGCCACATTTGGGGGGATAGAGGTAAATATCACCCCAATTTTTATCAACGAAATCCTAGGTAGTATGGATGTCTCCACCTCCCCCTTTACTAAGCTTCAGATTTGCCCACCATACCGAAGCATCCGCTACATATTGGCTGGGGTGATAGCTAAGTAGATTCATCATGGATACAAAAGGTACCACCAATTGTTCCCTTTTGCTCATATGAATAAGGAGGCTACAGTTTGGATCAAGAATATTTTGCACTCTTTCTTCCCTGGGCAACACTTCATAGATGTTACACAGGATGGGTGTGCTTGGCATATGCATTAATGATAAGGACTGAGTTAAACTTTGAGGCTATCTTCAAATCCTCCATGAGGAAGGCTCGGGTTCGTGGATGCAGATATACCTTAAGTGGTTTGATCATTGAGTTATGCCAGTGTACAGGTGTCTATGAGGAGCACCTTCACTACTTTCCACAAATTGAGGCCCCTCATTATAATGACTAACATAAAGGGGCCTGATGTGTCTGTGGGACCTGTGCTCACCACTGGTGAGAGGACACATATAGTTAAGCTCATCGTGTCCAGATGTACAGGCTAGAAATGTTATGCCACAGGAGAAGTGGTCGACCTTCAACTTAGCAGGAGATTAATAAGTTTGAGGCCTAGCACATACTTAATGCCCATGCTAACGCGGTGTTAGGAATTGGCTCTTAGTTCTTTAATCTAGTGAAGGATGATATATCCACAAACCCGAAGGATACGAGGAAGGACTAAGATATGCATGAGGACGAGATCAAGACGGATGAGCCGCCAGTCAATGTAGGGCATGAATCTGTTCTGTCAGCTTTGATGGACGATGATTGAGTACCACGCTTCCATCCCATAGATTACATATTCTAAACATTGAGGCAGTGCTGGTGTTAAGTGTGGGTGGGAGTATCTATATGTTTATGCTTTCTTTCCTTTTAATTCGTCCATGCATAAAGACTATGCTTTTATTTCTTTTTGTTTCTATGTTTGCTTAAGTTTGGACATCATTTTTATTGTTGCTTAGGTCTGTAACTAAATGTTGAATTCTCTTAGTATGTTTGAATGTTCATAGTATTGTAAATATGTATGTTATTGCTCTAGTTATGTTCTTTGTGTGGTATAGTATATGAATGTTTAGGAAGTTGTCATAGTTGAGTGACGGGGCCCTATGATGGATGGATGACGACCATCCTAAGGGTATTCATCAATGTGAATTTCATGTAGAGTAATGGTATAAGTATAAAGGGCATGTTGCATAATGTGTTTGAATCAGGCCAACTGAATCAATTGAACTCTGAGTAGATAATGTTTAAACCTTGAACTTCATGAATAATACATACTTAATTATGAATTCGTGCGAATGATGTGATGGCGATTGAAGTGTTAGCCATATGATGAAAGTGTGTCATGAGAGAGTAAGTGAATTTGTTGGTCTATGTTATAATAGTTACTAGAACTTGCCCGGTATGTGAACCAAGCTAGGTAGGAGTTGAACTTAGAGGAAACGATCTAGGTGTTCCTTTGGTAGCTTGATTTTTGAACCACCTTTTGAACCACCTAAACTAATCATCCCTAGTTAGCCCTGTTGAGCCTTAGTTTTTTCTTTGGATAGCCACATTCTCAGCCTAACTCCTTTTCTTTGTTTTTAATCTATGTTTAATACTAAATCCTGAGCGTTATAGCATAATAAAAAGAGGGGGGAGAAGCTTGAATAGGACACACAAAGGATAAGTTATAATATAAAAGAGAAAATAAAAATTTTGAAATTACTGACCCTTAAACAGTTAGGGTCCGCGACATGTACGCGTCACGAACCCATCGTGGAGAGAGTGTATGCCACTTAAAAAAGGTATTATGCTACATTTTCTTGTATATACAATAATGAGTGTCAAGTTAAGAAGGAAGAAAGATTAAAGAAGAAGAAAAAGAGTAGTGTAAGCTATAAGCGCTTGGGAATTAAGCCATGACAAACATATCCAAAAATATACCCCACTAGCCTCTAGCCTACATTACAACCAAATAAAAGACCTATGTGATTCTTTAAGTTAGCTTCCAACTATGTTGAGGTTACACATTCAGGGCAAGCCTACAGGAATTAGAAGCAACATGAGACATCTTTTGGGAGAGCGAGAGATGTTTTTGTACCCATCTTTTAGCTAGGTTGTTATAGTGTGCACATGGATAGTTCTTCTAGTGAGGGCACATGATTGTCTAAGGGTGATAATTAGATTAACTATTAAAAAAAATTTGCATGAGTCCGTATTATATCAGTAGTGCAAGGTGTCATGTGACGCTGCTAAGGGTATTGAGAAATGTTTGACCTAGTTCAGAGAACTCACTTGCAGGATATACCTTTTACATGCTACCTAGGGGCCACATGCATGTGGATTGATTTGTTCGAGGACGGACAAAGCTCTAAGTGTAGGGTGGTTATCTTAGGCGTAGTTATATGCAAACCCAGCCAAAATTACCCATACATAAAGCTTATTTAGAGGACAAATACATATAGTTTAGGTGCTTTTAGTGTAATTCAGTGTATTTTGCTAATCTTGGGTCAAGTGCGCTTATTGGTTGTGTTTTTGCAGGTTTTTGAATAGAATATGCATGTCTGAACTCACATCTGATGTATAAGGAAGAATACAACTATAGAACTAAGTGTAGAAATCAGCTAGCTCAGCAGAAGTGGAAAAGTGTGCATCACAGACCTTGAGAAAAAACTGTGCAAGCAGAAAATCTTAGAGAAAAAGGTGCAAAGCAAGAAAAGGCTCAATCTCCGCATCGCCAACATGTACAAAGAAAAATAGAAATTGGCCTAATCAACATTAAATGCAAAAATACATTCAAAGCAGCCCAGTTAGCATCGTGAACTTTGAAGATACAAGGGCATAAGCAAGATATATGGTTTTTAGGTTATATTCAGTTTAGAACATTAATTTTATCATTTGGTTTTTACGGAGAACAAGAGGGTACAACTGAGAACTTCATTCTAGGGTTACTTTGGTTCTTTTTTACCTTTGATTTTCCATTGTTGAATGTTGATTAGCGTTTTATTGATTTGTACGACAATTATGAGTGGCTAATCTTCCCATATTCTAGGATTGTAGCCATAGACCATGTCATGATGCCATCCCAGTCCAGCTCCTTATGTCTCTGCTAAGCAAAGCCGGTCCATGGGCAAACTGACCCGCCGTATCCAGCCAACCTCGGAATATATATACATATAATCATAT
>JAOTQJ010061193.1:0-13767 GCA_025642045.1 Solanum sejunctum | reverse complement strand
TACATGTGCAGCAACAGAAGCTCCTTCTCCCATTTTTAAATTGAACAACTTCTTCATAAGATGAACTTTGTTGTTCGTAGACGGCTTCTCATACATATCAGACAAGCTGCTCATCATATCTGCAGTGTTTTTTGCATCTGCCACATTGTGAGCAACATTTTTTGTGAGCGTCAATCTGATTATGACCATCCCTTGTCGATCAAAAATTTTTTGCTCATCATCCTCCATCTTCTCTGGTTTTACTCTAGACAGAGGTTGATGTAGTTTTTTACTGTGTAAATAATCTGTGATCTACAATCTCTAGTATGAGAAATTTGTTCTGTCAAATTTGTCAATCACGGGTCCTGATCCTTCACCTCCATCCATCTCGTCACGTCGTTGCACAAATCATGACTCAGCACACTTATTCATGAGTCAACACGAATAATATCTGTGAATAAAAAACTCTAGCTTATAGAACCGCGTCTCTAGCTCGTGAACAACACACCAGGTAAGGTTCCAGGAAAGAGAGGTGGACACCGTCTAATGGTCACTTAAAAACCAAATCTTTCCTAGCCACGGCTTACCTAGACATGTACCTCCACACTACCAGACTTAATTCTAACCGATAGAGAATTTATTACAAGTCCCAATAATCAAGAAAATATCTTTTCTGATGTGGCAGAACCACAGAGCATAGTATGATATTTCCTTTACAAATCAGGCAACGACAGCCTTGCTCTGATACCAGTTGTTAGGAATTTGGATAGCTCACAAGAAGAAATTAATGAAACAATAAAATAAGACGACACCAAGACTTATAGAGGTTCACCTAAAATAGGCTATATCCACTCGAGCTACTGTTGATCTCAATATAATTGAAGAAAGATTACAAAGTAGTGTATACAACACTCACTTTAACATCACACCAAGAAAAAACTCTTGACTATTTCTCTCACTATAATACTAATGTTGTATTATAGATATGTTTGGATTATGATTTTAAGGATGAGAGAAATGATCTTCAATCTATGGCTATTTATAAGAAAAAATCACCATGTGAATGCTAAGTGTGAAACCAAGGTAATTGTTGGCTGGCCACAATTGTCCAATGTTCACATTTGCCTAACAAGGCTGCCCAATTGTTGTTCACACTGCTGTCCAACATATACATGGTTATTTACACACTTATAAAAGATGCAGAGTAGTAGATCTCTCTATTCTAGAAGGGTTGGATCTGACAATACCTATAATTCTATTTAATCGCGAGACTAAGTTATGAGGTGACGATGCAGAAGAATATAAACAGAGAGCTTTGTGATAGGAATTTCACGTACTTATAAAGATTCAACACAGATGGTAGTCATGGAATTTAGATTGGGACCAAAGACTTCTATTGGCCAAAATTAGTCTACGATAGAGGCAAACGTTATATTGTCTATGATACTAAACAAGTTCTCCGTAAAGTTCTCACCAACTTATGCTCATGCTCCATATACTGTTATGACTCTTCAACCCCAACATGTAGGTCAAATCATGTTTCACCTACTTACTTAGGATAAATTGTGTTATCTATGTTTGAAGGTTCTCACAAAATTACAAATAATCGTGTATGTCCCTTCCTTAAGTTGAGCTTATTAAGCTACATAAATTTCAAACAAGACCCTCTGTGAGCAACAAAATAAAGCAGTTCTATATTGATGATGAATTTATACAAACGAGCCTAATCTTGATCTAACCAAATGGATCATAGTCTCTTGAATGATGTATTGATAGAAGAGGGAAAAAGAGCTATGTGGGGAATTGGAGAAGTGCAGAACAATTGAAGAAAACATTTATAGGGGTTCTCTAGAACAAGAGTGAGTGGCAAACTCTATGGTGATAATAACAACATAACAAGTTCTCAACCAAGCGCATTATTAAAACCACCAGCACCACCTCGAATACCAACTAATTCTACAGTGATCCTATCAATCATTGCAGCAGTATAAATAACAATGACCAGCATCAATAGTACTATCATGGTTTTAGTATTTTTAGTGCTAAAAACCACAACAATAACTAGAAGCAACTGTTCTACATTGCTGACAATTTTTCCAGCAATGACCAGTAGTACTACAACAACGATGACCATATTAATTACACCAATGATGGTGTTTATAATGAGGAGGAAGAATACTATAATGATATTGCTGCTATTTCTTACTACAACAATAATAATAAGCAACAATAAGGGTTCATTAGAAGAAGAGTGAGTGCCAAAAGCTACAATACTGACCCAACAAATTATGAAAATAAATTACAACAACAACAATCAGGAATTCCACTACTTCACAAATTACAAAAATAACTACAACAATCAAGAACAAAAAATTGACTCGTGAAAGTGAAGGCATGCCTGAGTTTCGAGTAAGTTAGAAAATAGAGCAAAATTTTGATCAGCGTAGGAAGACTTGGGCTTTCTCTATTGAGAAAGCAGAGCTATAAATCATGATCACAAAAAACAAATAGAAAATCAAAATTACAGAAGGAAAGAAGAATAACTCGCGAAAGTGAAGGCATACTACTAGAAAGCAGAGACAGAATTTTGATCGCTACTTGAGAGTAAAGTCGTGTACTTGGTCTCAATTTCGAGTAACAATTATTCTTTGAGGGTTCTTCTACACAAAGCTATGCTTTTTTGGCTTTGAGAAAGCACAAATAAAAGGAAATATCAAACTAAGTTATGAGCTTTGGTAGATCACTGCTTGCAATAGACCGCTGCTAGCTAGGGTTACTTCATAATTATATTATTCTGAGAAACAAATAGTTTTTCATTTTTGAGTTTTACGCTTTTGGTTTTGGTGCTAAGTTCTGCTGAAAGTAGATTTTTTTTAATATTTATATATTGTCAGATTTTTTGGTCCATCAAGATCCTAAATTACAAGTTGGGACCAGCTATTAATTTCTTCAGAGACTAAATTTAATATCTTCGTAATAAGATATAACATTAAGAACTAGAATAAAACCTCATCCCAATACATGTACTTTTAGAGACGAGATTATTAACTCGTTCCTAAGTGTTGGTCTTAAACAAACTTTTTTCTTGCAACGTATAATTTCTCCTTTTAAGATCTACTTTTCTCCAATTTGACTCCAAAATTCATTCTTTTCATCCAAACTTTTTGTAAAGCACAATACCTGAAACCTGTGCAATTCAAAGTATAATTAGATTTTTCCTTTAGATTAATCAACACAAACTCATACAATGTCACAAGAAAAAGATTCATAAATGAGTGTATGTTATATATTTATTCATTTGTCGTTTTCATCCGACTTTAGGTCTATACTTTCCCCTATACTCTAAAAAAATCATATTTACTCTAGAAAGGTGAAGTCTCTATGCTTTTCATTATTTTTTTCCTTTTTTCATCAAACTTTTGGGTGATATTTGACCTTGTACCTAAAGCTATGTTAATCTCTACCACATTAAATTTTCATTTTTCTATGTTGATTTTCCTTGTGGTGACTTTATGACACCTTCATTTCCAATTAAATATACTAACTCATTAAATTCTTTTAGTTTGTCCACTAGATCTACTTAAAAAATAAAATTCCAAACTTCATTATTCATGCATGGTGAATACGACATTACCAATCAAATATCATCCTAATTAAAATTAATATATCATGACAGGACAATAATTGTGTTAATTTTTTTTATATGTAATGCAATGACAAACGTTAAGTTTATCCCACTCATTAAAGATTGTAATTAGTTGTACTTTTAAAAATAATATTTCTTTGTGTTGGTTAATATACCATAAATACATAATTTATAGTTGAAAAAATAAAATGATAAAATTAAATAAAATTTATTCAGGCTGAGGCGCGGATATCTAGATCTTTTTAAGGAGATTCAAGCCCACTGCAGCAAAATATTTTAACCGGTCCAACAATATTCTCCTTGACTTATTTCCTTCAGGATACAACAGCCTTTAGAAAAGTGTAACTCCATAAACTTTGGACAAAGGTTTGAGTCTCAAGCTCCACAAGAAGAAAACCTCCATTCAACTAATAAGAACTCTCTCTTTTGACAAACTTTATGCACTTTGTATTTTTCTCATATGTTGTATAATGAGTACCCAAAACAAATGAAGACTTCTAAGATTTATAGTTAAGGAAGTCTTCTATGCAATGAATAGGTAGAAAAATTGTCTAGATGTCACATAGGTTACAAAGTATAATGGAGGCATTAAGAGGAAAATAAAGGGAGGCAACTAATTCACTCCAACATGCAATGGTCAATGGACCAAACTGCCAACAGTCACAACGTATTACTCACAAGGAGTAATGCAGAAAATTAAGACTCCAAATAGCTACAAAATAATGCCCACTAACAGTAATGTTGATGCCCACTTAATACATAGGAATGGATACATTTAATAAAATAATATTACAATGTAATCAACAATTCCCCACACATTTTAATATTATCTAAGAGGGTCTATCACCTGAAATAAGATCACTATGCATGATGAATGTGTGCTCTACATTGAACCTTCACTTAGTGAATAGTAATTTTTACTCCAGAGTCGTAGTGGTCTCAAACTTGAACTATGACTGCTTAAGGGAAATAAAAATATTGTTGCTCACACATAATGATCGAGGTATTGACATGAGCTTTATAAGCCAGCACATTAAGGCCTTTTACTATCCCGATTTCATGAGTGCCTTTGAGAATAAGTCCTATTCTCGTAGAAAGCGTCCTACTACACTCATATAGGTGAAATTCAGTCAAAGGGTGCTCCTATAATTTGACAGCCCACTCAGATGAGATACAGACCTTCAATAAGAGTTCAAAGACTCAACCTCTACTAAACATTATAGGATAAATGTATTCACATCATAGGGATTGAGTAAAATTAATTTTAGTGTATTTTACAATAAGTCATCTTATGATTTGTTCTTCCCAGTGAACCTGGTTATAGGATCTCTATGTCATGACCCAAGCCGAGGGACTAGACATGACACGGTAAATGGGGAACCCGAAGGAACTCCAAACAAGTCTCTTAACTTGTCATTACACATCATTGGTTGCGCAAGCATATAAAATTATCAAGAGGAAGAATAGGGGCAAAGGGTCTAAGGGAAAAGCTTGCACAATATCATGTAAAGAGACAAGAGTCCAAATCATATGACAGATACATAACATGTCCAACAACCACCTCTACTACATAGATAAGAGCGAGGGCCAAGACAAAGCAACCGAGTTCACCCACATAGTCAAATAGAAAATAAAGAAAAGTGTCTCAATACATAACAAAAGAGCATAGACTAAGGTCCCCAAAGTGGAGGACTCACCAACTAGCTTGATTAGCACCAAACTAGTCGTATGGAGGAAGATGATCAACTTGGGTTCCGGTTCCTACATGGTGATATCATGTAGGAAAGAGTATGTATTAGTACATTTGAAATAAGGCTAATATGGGTATGAGGGTGATATAAGCCTAATATGGTTAAAAACACATTTGGGAACACTTAGGCCCAAGTCTTAGTAGTCTTGGACCAAACTAAAAAAAAGGCCACTTTTTACACAGTGGCGCGTCACAAAAGTGACGCCAATTTGCCACTAGAGATTGCACTTTTGGAATTTCATAATTGCTAATCTTTCGCTCTTAAATCAGGGTTAGAACTTTTTTCTCCTATTTTGACCCCCTAAAAATGAATATGAAGTCATATTTTTGAAATAGCAATCAGATTTTGAGATATATGGAATTTAAAACTCCAGGCATTCCAAGGCACGTTTACGGGTACTTTTTGGGGTCATTTCAGTATCTCCCCTTTAGGAACATTCATCCCCAAATGTAAAAGAGATATACAAGACAAGAGTGATCATAAATAAATCATCCCCAATAAGAATACAATATTAGATTAAAACACCATTTTTAAAAACTTAACATAAAAGTAAAATCATCATAAACTTGCCAACTTAACACGAATGCATATGAATGACATAGGGACTGAAATAGAAGACTTAAAATTACATTGTGGACTTAAAATTAGTACCTTAGGCTTGAGTAGAGTGGAAAAATATAATGATACCACTTTTGCATGTCCACTTCAGCCTCTCAAGTAGCACTTTCGATTTGTTTGTTCCTCCAAAGGACCTTAACAGATGCCACCTCCTTGTTCCTCAATCTCTTTACTTGTCTATCCTCAAATATGAACCAGAACCTCCTCATAGGTCAAGTTATCCTCAAAAACACCCACAACATCAAGAGGCACAGTAGAATTAGGATTACCAACATATTTCCTCAACATAAAGATATGAAATACCGGATGCACCAAATTCATTTCACTAGGCAACTTCAATTCACAAGCTACCTTGACAATCCTCTTCAAGATCTCATAAGGACAAATATATCTTGGACTAAACTTTTCCTTTTTACCAGAATGTACCACACCTTTCATTCGAGAACTTTCAAATAAATCCAATCACCCACTTCGAATTCAAGGTCTTTCCTTCTCACATCAGCATAGGATTTTTGACGACTTTGGACCATCTTCAACCTCTCCCTAATTCTCCTAACTTTCTCATGAGCCTCCATGACTAGATCCATCCCCAATAAAGCCACCACTCCAACCTCAAACCAACCAACCGATGATCTATAACATCTCCCATAAAGAGCCTCAAAAGGAACCATACCAATGCTAGAGTGATAGCTATTATTTTAGGCGAACTCAATCAAAGAAAGATGGTCATACCAACTACCCCTCAACTCCAATACATAAGCCCTTAGCATATCCTCAAGTGTTTGAATGGTTCATTTGGCTTAGCCATCCATTTGGGGATGAAAGGCCATACTAAGGTGAACTTTTATACCAAGACCCTTTTGAAAATACTTCCAAAAGTGTGAAGTAAATTATGAACCATGATCCAATATGATGGATAAAGGAATCCCATGTAACCTCACCAACTTATAGATATATAACCTTATACTCTTCATCCCTGTATGTTATATTAACTGGTAGAAAGTGAGCCGATTTTGTCATCCTATCAACTACCACCCATATGAAATCAAAACACTTCTTAGTCTTGGGCGATCCAACCAGAAAATCCATATTAATAACTGCTTATTTCCAAGTAGAAATCTCTATGTCTTGACTTAGGCCACCCTACCTTTGATGTTCGGCTTTGACTTGTTGACAACTATGACAACCGAAAATAATTTGGCAATGTCCCTCTTCATGCCTCCCCACTAATACATATCCCTCAAGTCTCTATATATTTTAGCGGAACCGAGGTGGATTGAATAAGAAGAATTGTGGCCTTCATCAAGAACTTTCTCCTTTAAACCCTCAACAAAAGGCACACACAACCTACCTTGGTACCTAAAGGCACCATCTACCCCTTGGGAGAAAACATCTACTTTTCCATCTTTCACCAAGGCCTTCAATTCAAGCTAGGAGGAGTCAAGGTCTTGTTTTGCTATCACCTCATTAACCAATGAAGAATTAGACCCATCAACAACAACCACACCATCATCACCAACCACCTCTAACCTAAACTCCAATCTAGCCAATTGATGCACCTCTCTATCCATCTCCCTACCACCATCAGCATGGGCTAAGCTACCCATAGACACCCTACTCAAGGCATCTGCCACCATATTTGCCTTACCCAGATGATAGTAGACACTTATATCATAGTCTTTAAGAAGATCTAATCATCTTATTTGCCTCAAGTTGAGATCCTTTTGAGTGAAGACATATTGGAGGCTCTTGTGATTGGTGAACACATCAACATGCACCCCATACAAGTAGTGATGCCGAATCTTTAATGCAAACAAAATGGTGGCTAACTCTAGATCATGGGTAGGGTAGTTCCTTTCATGTACCTTGAGTTGTCTAGAAGCATAAGCTAAGACCTTACCATTTTGCATCAACACACAACCCAAACTAACCCGAGAAGAATCACAATACCCCAAAAGTCCCTCAAGCCCATCTGGTAGTGATAATATAGGAGCGGACACAAGCTTGTCTTTCAATGTTTGGAAGCTCCTCTCACATTCATCGGTCCATACAAACTTAAACTTCTTTTGAGTCAATTTTTTCATAGGGGATGTAATGGAGGAGTACCTATTCACAAACCTTCTACAATAACCCACTAGGCCCAAGAAGATCCTAATATCTGACGGGGTCAATGGTCTAGGCCAATTTCTAGTCACATTAGTTTTCTTAGGATCCGCTTTTATACCATACCCAGATACCATATGACCCAAGAATGTAACCTCCTTCAACCAAAATTCACACTTATCATATTTGGCATACAATTTCTCCTCCCTTAATCATTGCAACACGACCCTCAAATTCCACATATGCTCCTCTCTACTATCTGAATAGATCAAAATATCATCAATGAAGACCACAACAAAAGAATCAAGACAAGGTTTGAAGACCTTATTCATTAGGTCCATAAAGATGGTTGGTGCATTAGTCAACCCAAATGACATCAAAATAAACTTATAATGCACATATCTAGTTCGAAAAGTCATCTTAGGAATTTCACACTACCTCCTCTCACTTGATGATACCCAGACCAAAGATCAATCTTAGAGAAAAAGCTAGCCCCTTGCAATTGTTCAAACAAATCATCAAGTCTTTGGAAGAGGATACCTATATTATTGATAGTGACCCTATTGGGTTGCCAGTAGTCAATATGCACATTCTAAGTGACCCATCCTTCTTTTTCACAAACAACACCAGAGAAATCCAAGGTGCTTGACTAGGTCTAATAAATTTTTTCTCCAACAAATCTTCCAATTATTTCTTTAACTCCTTCAACTTTGTCGGGGCCATAGGTAAGGGGAAATGGAGATAGGTTGAGTATTGAGAAGGAGATCTATGCTAAAATCTATCTCCCTTTCGAGAGGGACACCGGGAAGGTCATTTGGGAAGATATCAAGAAACTTGTTTACAACTGAAACCGACTCTATGGAAGGGACTTTAGACTCCATATCTTTAACCTTCACAAGATAATACAAACACCCCCTAGAAATCAACTTATGGGCTTTAATGAATGAAAATCTACCCTTGACCACCACATCTTGACTTTCTCACTCAAGGACGGGTTCATTCAGAAATTAAAACTTGACCTTAAGGGTTCTACAATTAATATAAGCATAGCAAGCATGCGAACAATCCATCCCAAGAATGACATCAAAATTACAATGTCTAATTCAACAAGATCAAAAGGCAACAACTTACATAAAATGAAAATAGGACAACTTCTATATGACTCATGCAACAAATTGGGGACAACATGAAACTTTTTAGCAATAAAAGAGGTAACAAAGGAGAGATGAAACTCAGATCAATCAAAGCATATACGCCAAAGTCAAAGATTTTCAACATGCTGGTAATAACATCGGTAATCTCACCAACCCCTTGCCTCCCATGTAGTGCATAAAATTAATTGTGTCTTGGACACCACCTTGAGGACCACCTCCACCCAATGGGACCGCATTTGTGCCTCGGACCTTGCCACTATTTCTTGGACAATCTATCTTTTTGTGACCAAGCTCCCTACATTCATAACATGCAGTAGAACCCTTTAAATATGGGCCTTCATGGCTCCTTCCACATTTAGAGAACACATCAATAGGAGCCACTCCACTAGCACCTTAAGGCCTAGGGCAGTCATTGGCAAACCCCTTATTAATAGCATGAGAAGTCCCTTGGCCTTGATAAAATTTAGCACCCTTTTAGAATTTACCCTCAAATTAGGCTCTCTTAGCCTCATGCCCCCTCTTTTTACTTGATTTCTCCTCCTCCATTTGCTCGGCATAGGTCATCAACCGAGATGAGTCCATGTCACTAATTAGCATGGCGGACCAACATTCTTCACTTACTAAGTCGGAGACCCTCATCACAAACTTATTCATTCTAGATCTAGGATCGACCACCAAATGAGGAGCTTATTTTAAAATTTGATTAAACTTGACGGCATACTGCCTCACACTCATAGCATCTTGTTTCAACTTCATAAACTCTACCAACTTTGCTTCCCTAAGCTTAAGAGGGAAAAGCTGATTAAGGAAACCAATTTGAACTCCTCTAAAGCACCACATTACCAATTCCCTTTTCACCCTTCCATTGATCATACCATATTTGGCCTACCCCTTTGAGTTGGTATGCCCTTCCTTTTCATTCGTCCTAAGACCCATGATATTTAAGATTTTCTAGACCTCATTAATGGTCCATCAATATCATATGAAGCCAAAAGTTCACTATTTTTTGGCTTTGAGATATGATTGAATAAAGCAAAATGGTTCTTTAAACTGTCTGCACTTCTTTCAATTGTGAAGTAGCAGTTAATCAATACAACTTTCGACGCTTATCATGGGTCATGTGGAAAGAGTTGAGCTATGTTTTTAAACTTAGGGATCAGGCTACGTACATCCGACCCCCTATTACCCCGCAATGGGCGGGAGCCTTTGAGGCATTGGGGTAATATTGTTGTTGTTGTTGTTGTTGTAGACCTCATCAATGAACTCTTGTGGACCTCATCCACCTTTGACCCATAGAATACTGGAGGATTTATCCTCATGAAGTCTCTTACCCTATCACCTGGGATAGTAGCATGAGGGGCTTGGGCCCCTTGATTGTCTTGTTGTCCACCACTTGGTAAGCATAGTGAGAGCATCCCGAAGCTCACTATTAGTAGGTTGCTCCTTGGGAGTTTGGGCTTTTTTTTCTCTAGTGTTTGACATAATCTAGCATAACAAAAAGAACAATCATCATGGGGAAACTCACTAAACTCTATAGCATGACGTAGAACATGAAGAAGAGAAATATTTCCTAAAATGTCTCATAGCCTCCTACTCATAGTCATGATGCGCTTCACAACTATGAATAGGACTGTAATCGAAATGGTATGTTGGACTTCAAGGATCTATCAACCTAGTGGTCTGATATCAAGTTTATCATGACTCAAACCTAGAGCGTAGACATGACACGACAAATGAGAAACCTGAAGGAACCCCAAATAAGCCTCTTAACTTGTCGTTACACATCATTAGTCGCGAAAGCATATAAAAACATCAAGAGCAAGAATATGGGCAAAGGGGCTAAGGGAAAGCTTACACAATATCATATTTCAAAGAAAAGAGTCAAACTCAAATCATATATATATAACACGTCCAACAACCACCTCTACTAGATAGATAAGAGCGAGGGCCAAGACAAAGCAACCAGGTTCACCCTCATAGTCAAATAGAACATAAAGAAGAGTGTCTCAATACATAACAATAGAGCATATACTAAGGTCCCCAAAGTGGAGGACTCACCAACTAGCTTGAGTAGCACCGATCTAGTCACATGGAGGAGGAGGATCAACTTGGGCTCCGATTCCTACATGGTGATATCATCTATAAAAGAGTATACATTAGTACATTTGAATGTACAAAGTATGTAGGATGCAGTACAATAATAGATAGGCATCATAATAAAAATGCATAATATTAAGCAATAGGCATAATATAGCAATATGCATTTATGATCAATGCTTAAGTAAAACATGCTTAAGTAACTCATGCTCATATAGGATATCATATGTGTAGAAGAAACCAAGATAGCTATTTAAGGTACAAACCCCCTTGGTGGTTGTGTGGTACAAACCCTTCACATGGTTGATGATCATCACACCTTATCAGCACGGTGGGAAGTACAAACCCCTCACATGGTTGATGAGTACAAACCTCCACCTTGGTTACCCAGGCTCTTATCCCCCTAGATCAGGTATGGTCTAATGCAACACTTCATATAGAATATATCATATACATAAGCTCATTTCATCATCATATAGTCATTAATATCATATCTCATTCTTTGGACCTTCAATTCCTTAAGATACCACATCCAGATATTTTACCAAATACTTAGAGGGTGTGTAATGCTAGTAAAAAAACCATATAATATAGTGATGAAATCATGCAAGAAAATCCATTATAAAATCATCAATCAACAGCTTGCAACACCCTCAAGCAATATACATCAGAACTTTCATTAAATCTTACAATATATCCAAGATTTATAGCTCAAAACATAGTAAAACAGTCACAACTTTACATAGCTTTAACTTAGTGTGCAGAGAATTTCATAATAAGCAAGACCCATTTGTAAATCAATTTTAATCATGAAATTTGAGTAGAAGGAGTTTTGTGTATCATGGTAAAGGAACCCATGAAGGAAACCCACATACCTTAGCTTAGAGATGAACTTAGTGAAGATTGGAGATGGAAACTTGAAGCTTGAGGAAGAACCTTGAAGGAGAACCTTAGCTTGGTATGAGGGTTTGGGACTTGAATTTGGGGAGTAAAAATATGACTAAGTGTTTGAGTGAGTATTGGGAAATATTTAGGATGATATGAGGATGAAATAAGTCTAAGTATAGGTAAAAACACGTTTGGAAATACTTAGTCCCAAGACTTAGAAGTCTTGGACCGAACTAAAATACCAAGCCACCTTTTACACAGTGGCACGTCGCGAAAGTGATGCGGATTTGCCACTCTAAATTGCACTTTTGGAATTTCATAATTGCTAATCTTTCGCTCTTAAATCGGGTTAGACCCTTCTTCACCTAATTTTGACCCCTTGAACACGAATATGAAGTCGGATTTTTGAAATAGCAAACAAAATTTGAGATATATGGAATTTAAAATTTTGGGCATTCTGAGTCACGTTTTTTGGCACTTTTGGGGGTCATTTCACTCTAGTCCCCAGGTTGGGTTTCCTCATATATGACTTAGGAATTTATGGGCTTCAATCTCATCCCCCTCGGTGTGTTTCAGACCCTTATCTTGCTAAGGCTTTAGTCTATGAATCCAAAAGATTTAACATAATTAGTAAATGGTATACCACTGATCAATATGATCTCACAGTATTGTTGAGTTTGAATTTATCTTTACAACAATGATTTTGTACTTTATTAAATTTTTTGGCGCTATCACCAATTAATCAAAAGGCGAAAAATGAATTTCTTAAAGTAAAGTACTTGATATAATAAGATTAATTCATTTTTTCACTAGTTAAAGTTATTTTTTTACTTTAACCTTCATGGTAGAGTTAGCAAATGATATAATTTGCTTTTTCTTATTCCCACAAATATCACCAAATTTTTTCTCATCTGGTTTGCTTGTACCAATCAAGTACTTTTATTGCAAATATAACTTCAAGTCAAATTGTTAGTCACATATCTCATAGTTTTTATTAGGCTAGCAAACTCCTTTTTTTCTTTGTCACATTATTTAGATACAATTGAACTAAAGGAATAGCATGACTACAACCAATAAAGTTGTCTTTCACAATTTTCTCATCATAATGTGACTTAACAAGAAAAGTTTCATCACATTTTTCATGATATTTTTCATTCCAAGAATGAAACTTCCTCACCCAATGTTAGACCCCGTAATTAATTCAATTGAAGTAAATCGTTCAATTGGAAAAGTTATGACGAACTTGGCATAATTTCAATTAAGTAAGTTCGCAATGCCTAATTATAATTGGAGCGTATATTTTAAGTTGGATTCGGAAGTCCTCAATTGGATTAAAATAGAAATGTTTGGAGACCTAATTGAACAATGGACTAACTAGGAGCCCTTGGGGTGCAAATTTTAAAAATATGATTTTTATATATACCCCTATTTAGTTCAAAAATAAGAAGAACATTGCTCTTGTCTTAAGCTTACATATCTACACTTTGAAGAAGAAAAGAAGAGAAGGAGAGGAAGAAGGAAAGGAAGTCTT
>JAOTQJ010061172.1:0-13768 GCA_025642045.1 Solanum sejunctum | reverse complement strand
CTGCCGAATTTTCGGTAGACTTTTAGGACTTTAAGTTAAGGTTTTGTGATTTAATGTTGGTTTAAGTGCCTAATCGGTACGAGTCATGGTCCCGGGGTTGGGTTGTGACATAATTAGTGACAACTGCTCATAAATTATATATAATGAATATAATATTATTCTTTAAGTTGTAAGAATTAGATTATATTAATTGGGGGATTTAAGATTAAATCCTAGACTTTAAACTTTGGAAATTAATAACGAAATTTATTTGTCCTTGGGTCTAGGTTAGACATATAGTACTATGGGTTTTGTGTGTTTTGAAATATTAGGGTGATAATTTATTTGACTATATCGTGGTGTTTTGGATTTCATTCGGAAAGGGAATACTCAAGTGCTTGATTGATTGTCTTTGGAAAAGGCAAGTGAATTTCTTAACCTTTGTTAAGTATATAGAATCTTGTGCTTCTTGTGTAAGGTGTTGGGAATGATTTGAGGTATTGAGCTAGCGTTGATGTTGTACCAAACTATGTTGATGTGAACTGTGCATTATATTAAATGAGTCATTTTCTCTTTATTGTGTAGACATGCCTATTTGCATTGACTTTTGTGACAAGTATTCAACGGACTGAAAAAAATGAGAATTAAAGAAGATGTACCATATTCGAGGGTCGTGTCACATGCCATTACAGATACTATGATTCGAGGTTCGTGTCGCATACCGCGATAGATAATATGATTCAAGGGATGTGTCGTACACCGTGATGGATACTATGATTTGAGGGTCGTGTTGCACGCTGCGATAGATACATGGACTAGAAGTCTTCCATGGGTCCTGAACTGTGAGACAACGGGTGTGTATCACTAGGTCAGACATGCATCATGTTACTTTACATTGCATTGCGTTGCATTGCGTTATATCTCATTATCATTTATGCACATGTGAGTGCTTTTGTGAAACTTATGGTAGATTCACTTGATCCACGGTGTTGTTAATATATAATTGTTTGTGTGGTTATTGAGCTATATGCTATGTACATTCTGAACTGTTATGCTGGACTTTTATGCAGGTTATAGTTATGAGGGTTTGGTTGGAGTGTTGGGGGTATCTGTATTCTTACTTAATTTTGTGTTTAGTAGTTCACTTGTTGAGTACCTTTTGTTTGGTACTCACTCCCCTTGCTACAACAACTTTTGTAGGTTGTGAGCCCGGATCATCGTGATATACCCTACCTTCCTTGTTTGAGGCTTCCTGTGGAGATTGTGAGAAGTAGTTGTTTGCCATCCCAGCTGACTCCTTACTCTTATTTATCGATTTTGTTCTATTTTTAGAGACAATATCATTTGATACTTTCATTCCTTTCGAATCTATTATAATACATTAGAAGCTTATGCATGTGACAACCAGGTTTTGGGGGATTTTCATTAAGTTGGCTTATCATCTACAATTAAAACTTTCATTTTTATTATAATTCCGCAATTTTAATATTATAGTTTGGTTGTAGGCTGACTTGTCTTGGTGGGATTAGACGAGATCCATCACTCACTGTCACGACCCAAAAGCACTCACACGTGTATAAATTATAATGAGATATAATGCAATGCAATGCAATGTCAAGTAACATGATGCATGTCTGACCTAGTGATACACACCCGCTGTCTCATAATCAGGGACCCATGGGGTCTTCTAGTCTATGCATCTGTCATGGCATGCAACACGACCCTCGAAACATAGTATCCATTGCGGCGCGCGATACGTCTATCGAATCATATTATCCATCGTGGCATGCGACACGACCCTGGAATCATAGTATATGTCGCGGCATGTGGCACTACCCTCAAATATGGTACATCTTCTTTAATTCTCATTTTTTTAGTCCACTGAATACTTGTCACAAAAGTCAATGCAAATAGGCATGTTTACACAATAAAGGAAAAATGACTCATTTAATACAATGCATAGTTTACATCAATATAGTTTGATACAACATCAACACTAGCTCAATACCTCAAATCATTCCCAACACCTTACACAAGAAGCACAAGATTCTATATACTTAACAAATGTTTTCAGAAATTCACTTGCCTTTGCCAAAGATAATCAATCAAGCACTTGATCCTTCCTCTTCCGAATGGAATCTAAAATACCACGATCTAGTCAAATCAATTATCACCATAAGATTTCAAAACACACAAAACCCATAATACCATATGTCTAACCAAGCCCCAAGGACCAACCAATTTCGTTATTAATTTCCAAAGTTTCAAGTCTAGGATTTAATCTTAAATCCTCCAATTAATATAATCTAACTCTTACGACTTAAAGAATAATATTATATTCATTATATATAATTTATGAGCAATTGATTGTCACTAATCATATCTCAACTTAACTTTGATTTATCAAGATAAATTCATTACTCATCATAATTAATATTTTCATAATAAAGTACTTAAAAGTATATGAAAATAAACTCATTTATATAAAATATCTTATTATAAAAGATTTAGAAAATAGGAGCAACTTACAAGATAAAATTGGTGAAGCTCTATACAATAAAACACCTCTCTTCAGCTTAAAACTCTCAAATATTATGAAAAACTATAATATTTTTCCTTATGGCTTTCTTCTGTTCGGATGTCCTCATTCAGCAAATCAGTATGCTTTATATAGAACTCATGCCACAGACCCTTAAATAATTGTCCATAATAATATATTAAACATGAGTGGACACTAATGTGTCAATGGAGCAATAGCTCCTTAATGCTGCACTCATTAATGGAGCATTCGCGTATTGATAAGTATTATAGAACAGATATTGTCCAATCCACTAATAAAGTGGATGGTTTTTTATCAGGAAATATATAAAAATAATAATAATAAAAAAAAATTCCTGATACTATTCCAACTCAAATAGATAAAATTTTGGGGTCATTACAATTGGTCGATGATGTCTATATTGTGCTTTTTACTGGTAGTCACCCCCTACATTTTTGCATCTTCACATGGTGCGGGTTTTGGTAATAGTCGTGGGTCACTGAGTTGGGGATTTGAGAGTGTTCAGGAGATACTCGGTGAGCACTAGCAACTGTAAACACTCTGCAGTCTCCTTCCTTTTGATGGTCATCATTTGTATCCAGACATTGGCTTTATATAGTGTAAGGACTTGTATTTGTAGGAGTATTCTTGGTTATCTATATCATGGTTGTTATATATTATATGACTATGGGTTGTCTCTATTGTAGCTATGTGCAGTTGATTTTCAAGTTCTGGATAGAGTGTGTGGGTTATTCAGGTATATTTGGTCTTGTTGTATGAATAATGATTCAAGATAGGTACCCTTGGGTTGGGTAATTGGCTTGCTTGTAAGGGGATTTAACAAGTGCCATTATGATCGAAACCAGGTCGTGACAATAGGTTGTATAGTATGGGTTGAGAATGATCTAGTGTTAAATGAAACCAGAGCTTCTACGATAGCTTGTGGAGTAGGTGTATAGAAAGAAGTGTTAAAAGTGTTAGGACCTATAGGAATCAAGTGTTTATGTGGAAGCTAGCAAAGCAACCTCGAAAGACCATGAGTATGAAGATAAATGAGAAACATACCACAAAGAGACAAAAAAATTTAACTTGGTTCGGTCAATTGACTTACTTTCACAAGAGGAGATGAGTAATCCACTATATAAAAGAGAGTACACAAACTCGAGAGAAATAACCTCACCAATTCACTCAAAATATAAAGAGGTTCGCACATACTTGTGTCTCACAATTTCTCTCTCCACACACAGCTCTCAAGCCCTTATGACTATATTATGAATGTTACCAAGTTAGAAGGAATGAACCTCTATTTATAGAGTCATAAACCTTTTCCTACAAAAAAAAGGATTCGCCAAATATGGAGAATTACCTTGTTTGAGATAAAACTAATTTGATAATGTTTGGCGGCCATTCAATACGAAGAAAAGTGTGGGGTATTTGATTCTATGAACCTCTAATCATGTCGTTCTCCTGTAAGGCTAACTAAATTAAAGAATTCTTGGTTTTAACATTCCTTTTGGGATATAGCCAATTATTTGTTTGCATCAAATGCATGTGTTTATTCTTTCATTGTACATCCATTTAGCCAATTTTGTCAGAGCAATCAATTCCAGGGCAGTCCTTCAAATTTTTATAAGAATATGGAAAATTTTGAATATTTAATGCACGGAGTAAGAAGAATGCCCAAAAAAGAGAGTCAATTTTTTAAAATAAAATGACAAAACGAAAGACAATGTTTGTGAAAAACATAACTTCAATAGAAATTGTGAAAATGTTTCTGGTAAACCAAGTTTTTAACTAGCAAGTGGTATCACAATGCAAAAACATATGAAAAGGGATGAAAGGAAAGACGTCTCATGCAGTCAATTGGCTTGACAATGGTGCATGAATAGTCAGATTTGATAGCAAGTTGGTGCCTTGCCAAACAACCATACAAGACAATTGCTCTTAAGAAGGGAGTTAAATGTAGCATTGTTTGAGCAAATATGAAAAGATGTTTGCATTTTGAATAGTGAGTTTATGAAGGTTGAGGTTTGTTGGCTTTTATGCCTTAATTTCTCAATTCACATACAATAATCTAAAGCTTGGCGTGTAATGTAGGAGTTGAGCATATGATTTCAGCTTGAACCCTGCACAAAAAAATGCCTAGCATTTAGATAGAGAAGAGTAGAATGGAAGACCTATGTCGGTGGTTCTCGTGGATTTTGCAATTATGAAAAAACAAAAAGAATGGACATTAAAAAAAATTATGGAGCTTGTTATGTCACTCAACTAAGTGATATGACCTATTTTTTCTTATAACTGTTTTATTATTGTAGAATTATTAGGTGTTTTATTTCATTATTATTTGGGGAATCTACACATGAAGTTATCATTTTGGTAAAATTCAATAGTTTTAGTTCAAACAATATATCATTTGTGTCAAAAGAACAATAATATGACCAATTATTCTATCCCCCAGTCCCAATCGTTGTCTTACCTTAGAATCTAGAACCTATAAACTTAAAATTTTGAAATAGACTTTTACCTAGATATTTTGGCTTCTCTTTGGTGCAAGGCTACAGGCCCACTAAAAAGAAATAGTTACTATACAAACATTAATTTATTTTATTGATGTATTATTTTATTTTTGTGTAATGCGATATTCTCATTCACCTTATACTTCTCTTGAGATATCAAAATCTAAACTCTTCTAAATGTTAAACTTAATTATATGATATAACCTTTTAAATTCTAGGAAAGGTGATGAATAAGACTTGTCTAATACCACCACGTGAAAGAGCTTAGGAGTTTCTTTTAAGGACTTCCTGAAAGAATGGATGAATGGTGCTATTGTTTAAAACATAGCATTGGTCGTGGTTATTCTAATGACTATTTGTCTAGCATATAGGACCTAGAAATTCTTAAGTCACATAGACGCTGACTTTAAAGATTTAAGAAGCTAGCAGGACCTATATGAAAGGATTAGTGCCCCTGAACTTCTAGTGAACCAGGTTCAATAAACAGTACTACCTTGTTTGCTAAAGCAGTAATCAAACGACAAACAACTTATAGTGGAAAAACTTCTTGCTTAAGGGAGAAATAATCATTACCTACACTCGTTGGATTTCAACAACTTCACAAACTTCAAACGAGCAATGTTCATCTTATAACTCTTCCAACACACTCAACAGTCAAGAATCAAACCCACTCTCAAGCAACAACTCTCACAAGAATAACAAAACAACTTCTTACAATTTTTGTCACTAAACAAAGACTCTATGAAGATTGTCAAACAGAATTAAACATTCAAGAAAATCTAACTTTAGATCTTGCTTGAGTGCTCTCGACAAGTGAATATGCTTTTGCAGAATGCTTTCGCCAATTTCAGATTGCAAAGACTATATCTTCTAGGGTTGATGATTGTATTTATATTGAACCCTAGAGACCTTCCATATGACACTTTTTTCTTGAGTAGGGCATGCCATTCTTTTCCATAAAAGATTCCTTTTCCAAAGCTACTACCTTCACCGTATCTTATGGTAATTTTGTTTCCTATAAATAGTTCTCTGATTTTGACTGGGACTCTGTATGTCTTCACTGGTGCACATATGCTGGACCTGGTTCCTCAGTCTACTATTTTTGACTCTGTTTGTCATCATCAAAACAATACAATCATACATATAAAGATTCTAACAAATTACCCCTTTTTGATGATGGCAAACCTATATGCATTCACAAGAACATTCAAAACATAACTTCTTCCTTTTGACATCACAAAAAGACAAGTAGTACCACAAGTCAAGTAATAAGAACATTAGCAGATCAAAAACCAAAAGCAACAATGAACATAAATGCAATAAAACTGAGGATATTAGCTATCTATGTAGCACAAAGTAAGCAGCATAATAAAGAAGAAATAGAATCCACAACAAAAAAATCAAGTAAGCACCAATGCTTGCATAAGCATCCACAAAAGAAATTATACATCCAAAAAAAATAATTATCTATAGCAGAGTCAAAAGAAGGTACAACGAAGGATTGAGAATGACTAAGGGGTGGACGGGAGGGGCCAGCACCTAGGAGCCTGAGAAGGGAGTCCACCCACTGATTATGGTCCACCTGCTACTGAAGAAACTAGTCCTTGAGGTGGACTACGTCAGCCTGAAGATCATCAACCATGGCTTGAAGACGAGCTTGATCAGCCTAAGCTTCACAAAGTTCCTACATAAGCTGAGTAATGGCTCCAGTGGAACAGGTGCAGCAGGAGGAGCACACTTACATTCGAGGACCGTGTGGCGATCTATCATGTCCTTCTTAGTTAACGCCCTCCCTGCGCCAAGGGGAACCTAAAAATCCCTGAAGACATGGTTTAATAGGTTACCATAAGCCAGTTGATGAGGTCTCTCTGCAGGTTCAATAATGCGCGCTATGTGCTATAGCATCAAGGTTGGCTAGTGCACAGACTCTTCAAGTACAATAGTATGTGCGACGCCTATGTTATGAATGTGGCCTCATGCCTACACTCCCCCCCGAGCAATATCCCTTTATGTATCACTTCGAATAGCAGCTTCAAGAATGGAGGCATCTCCATCTTATACACCTTGCGAGGCACATCAGTGACCCTCCCCTCAGTAAATTTGGAGGTTAACGCACAACCTGTATCCTCCAACCAAGTGTACTATGCTAGCCCCACAGAAGGAATATGCAAGATCTCCCTAAGGCGAACCTTGTCAAATAGTATATCAACCCTATGCACTTTCAAGGTAGCCACATCCCACTCCACAAATGCCAGGTTAGTGTAGAACTCCACAACCTCAGCCTAATAAAATGGTGTCCCAATGTTAAAAAACAAATTAAGGTAACCCTAAGTGGGTAATTTGGCACAAAGTTGCGCCACCACAAGATATTCGTGCACCTCATGGTGGATCACTCTTCCCCTAAGCACACCCTTTGAACCAAAATAAACTTCCTTGCCCAATTTGTTCAAGTTCTCAATATGCTTCTTTACTCAAGACGGGGCAGGGGGAATAAATAGACAACCAAGGGCAGCAGTTTTTTCAGGAAAGGAGGGGACATAAGAAAGAGAAGAGGGAGAGTTAGTAGCCTTTCCAGACTTGGTCTTCTTTTGACCAGATGAGGGAATAGAGGTGTCGAGCACATGCTTTTTGCTCTTGGTAAGTGGACCATGAGAATAAGGAGCAGAGGTTCGGGGTGATGATGGCGAGGGGCACAGACAACGAATAATACTATGGTATACTTGAGCCAAGGGAATGTCATCCTAAGAGTCACCAAGCTCGGGTGCAGACGATGTCACCATGGAAAGGGGCAACAGAAGGAAGTGGAGATCCAGGTGGAAGCAACACGACCCAAAATGAGGGTGTGTCAGTAGAGGAAGAAGAAAAATAGTCAATAAGGCATCGACAAGAGGGTGTGGGATCATGAATAGGCAGGTCGACAACCATCCGGTAGGGTTTGGACAAAGAAGGCTACGGTTGATAATAGGGTAGGTCCAAGAATAGTAAGGGATAAAAATGAAGAGGTTTAGTTATAGTGGTTGGAGGTGGGGATAGTGGCGGATACTGATTATAGATGGAGAGTGACGAGTGCAATTCCTCCTGTAAGAGGTCTTATGGTGGTAAGGGAGCAGAAGCGTTAGAGTCAGTGTTGGAGTAGTCAATAAGAGATGCCATTTGGTAGTTTTCTTGTGGAAGGTTCTTGAAAGTTTGAAAATAATGAGGGTTTGTCAGTAAAGGTAAGCACACAGGTGATATATGTCTTTGGAAGTTGGAGGAAGCTCTGGGATAGAACTGAAAAGACATGTACTGGAGGTTAGGATATTGGCGGAGACTGATCATGGATGGAGAGGGACGAGTATAACTCCTCCTGTGAGAGGTCCTATGGTGTTGATGGAGCAGTAGCGTTAGAGTCGGTGTTGGAGTAGTCAACAAGAGATGCCATTTGGTAGTTTTCTTGTGGAAGGGTTTTGCAAGTTTGAAAAAATGCGGGTTTGTGAGTAAAGGTAAGCACACAAGTAATATATGTCTTTGGAAGTTGGAGGAAGCACTGAGATGGGACTGCAAATATGTGTACTGATATTGCAGCCTGAGCAACACTTAGGATCCCGAGAAAGGGTGATCATTGCCCATTTTGAAGTAATAACTCTTTCCATCAAATAGAGAACTAGATTAAGGGAACCAAGTGTAGGAGGAAGCTACAGACAACTTTTTGTAGGATATGTATTCCTTCAAATTATGAAAGCTATACAGCAAGTGTGTACCTAAGAAATCAGCATGTGCAGATCATTTCCCCATATCTTGATGCCTTACTCCAGCAATAGACACCAAGGGTAATATCAGCAGTTCCAGATATTGTGTGTACACTAGCAGTTTTCTTGGAAGGCTGCTAATTTGGTCATGTTAGAATGGATGTACAGTGCTTGGAGTACAATTCAAGAGTTAGAAAAGGGAGAAGTTAAAACTCCCTAATTAATCCTAAATGAGGATGATTCAACTCAAATTGATCCCTACTTAGGGCTTTGGTGAATATATCAGCAACCTAGTCCTCGATTTTACAGAACACCATTTCAATGAGCCCTTTCTCCATATTTTCCCTTAGGAAGTGATGCCTCACATCGATATGCTTGGTATGCTTGTGCTGAACCAGGTTTTTTGCTATATTCATAGCACTTGTATTGTCACACATGATGGGAATGCATTCAACTTGGATCCTAAAGTCTACAAGCTGTTATTTGATCCATAATAGTTGAGCACAACAGGAGGCCACAACTATATATTCAACTTCGGTTGTTGGCAAGGAAACTGAAGTTTGTTTCTTGGTTGCCCATGAGACCAGACAAGATCTGAGGAAGTGTGTCATTCCCGATGTACTCTTCTTGTCTACAAAATAGCCTGTATAATCAGCATCAACAAAACCAACAAGATCAAAGGATGACCTAGTAGGATACCAGAGAACCATGTCCAGGGAACCTTTTAGGTAGCATAAAATCCCTTTTAACAACTTTGAGATGGGATTCCTTGGGATTTGCCTGAAACCTTGCACACATTAACACACTAAAGACAATATCTAGAATACCAGTAATTAAGTATAAGAGTGATCCAATCGTGTCTCTATACTTGGTTTCATCTACTGCCACACCTGCTTCATCCTTATCAAGCCTTGTAGTGGTGGCCATGAGAGTATCACTTGTTTTGGCATCCTACATCCCAAACTTTGTGATGAGCCCCTTGATGTATTTTTGCTTATGAATGCATGTACCCTCCTACTCCTGATATATCTAGAGTCCAAAGAAAAAGTTAAGTTCTCCCATCATATTCATCTCGAACTCATTTCCCATGAGTTTTGTGAATTCGTCCCCTAAGGATGCGTCTGTTCCCCCAAAGATGATGTCATTGACATAGACCTAAAAAATGCGTACATGTGAACCCCATTTCTTCAAGAACTGGGTCTTATCAACTATTCCTCTTATGTACCTATGATTCAGTAAAAAGCTAGACAATCGATTATACCAAGCTCTGGGAGCCTGTTTTAGTCCATTGAGAGCTTTTTCAAGTTTGTACATATAGTTAGGATACTCATGGCTTTTGAAGTCAGAGGGATCTATGACATACACTTCTTCCTGTAGATACCCATTAAGGAAGGCCCTTTTAATATCTATTTGACATAGTTTTAATTCCATGTGAGTTGCAAAAGCTATGAGCATTCGAATGGCTTCAATGCAAGCAATACAGGCAAAGGTCTCATCATAGTCGATACCCTCCTTTGATTATACCATTGCACTACTAGTCTGGCCTTGTTCCAAGTCACCACTCCTTGTTCATCCAATTTGTTCTATAAAATCCATTTTGTTCCAATGATAGATCGATGTGCAAGAGGAGAAACCAGGTGCCACATCTTGTAGCACTTAAACTATAGGAGTTCTTCCTTCATAGAAGCTATCCACTCTTCATCAAGAAAGGCTTCTTTGACATTCTTAGGTTTAACCAGGGACACGTAAGCAGAGAAGGAACACATGTTTCTAAGCTTTGATTTGATCTGGTGGACATTCCTTAGTCGAGAGGGGTCAGCAGATTATCAAGAGGATGGGAGATCTTGTGTTTCCAATTGTGTCCTACATCTTCAAGCACATAACTAGTTATGGTTGTATTAGAAGGACCAAGTTCACCTGGGTGAGGCATCTCTAATGAATTATCTCCATTCTGAGGAGTGACTATTATATGAGGTGTCACCACTCTCTCCCCATCGTCTGAATTCAATGATCTTGGTCAACTTTCTTGCTCCCTATCATCCTCATCATCTGACTTTTTTTGGCTATCAGTTGTGTCATTTCTTTATACCTATTCCTACAAATCTTTCTCGACCCCCATGATTAGTCTCATCAAATTAACATGTGCACTTTCTTCTATGCATCTGGTTCTTTTATTATACACTTTGTAAGCTTTATTGTGAGAAGAGTACCCAATGAAGATCCCCTTATCACTTTTTGCATCAAACTTTCCCAGAGCCTCTTTTCCATTGTTGTGTACGTAGCAGATACAACCAAAGGAACAGAGATGTGCTAGGTTTAGTTTTCTGCCTTTAAGTAGTTCATAGGGGGTCTTATTCAAGATGAGTCTGATCATGCATCTGTTAATGAGGTAACAGGCAATGTTCACAACTTCAACCCAGAAGCTTTGTGGAAGATCACTGGCTATCAACATGGTTCTAGCCATATCTTCCAAAGTTCTATTCTTTCTTTCCACAACCCTATTTTGGTGAGGAGTTCTCAGGGCTAAGAAGTTGTAAGTTCACAAAATGTGAGGAACTTGGAGTTCTCAAATTATGTACCATCGTCTGTTCTCAAGCTCTTCAACTGGCAATTCAAAGTCTTTTGGACTATTTTAGCATATAGAGTTAACACATCAAATGTTTCCTCTTTGGATTTTATAAAGAAGTTCCAAGTGAATCTTGAGTAATCATCTACAAGAACGAAAACATACTTTTCACCTCCTCTGCTTAGTACTCTCATGAGTCCACAGAAATTCATCTAAACCAGTTCCAACGGTCCATTGGTGCTAACCAATCCTACTAGTTGAAAACTACTCCTGACGTGCTTACCTTGAGCATATGCTCCATACACTTGATCTTCACTGATTTTTCCTTTAGGCAGTCCTAGAACCAGTTCCTTGAGGATCAATTTATTTATTGTAGAAAAATTAGCATGTCCTAGACTTTTGTGCCATAGTGAGGACGTATCACTCATGGCGCTAAAACACTTCATCTCCGATTGATACGAACTATTGATATCCACCTTGTACACATTCTTGTGTCTCATTTCCTTCAGGATTAGCCTCTTGGATACTGCATTTGTCACCTTGCATTCTGATGCAGTAAAAAGTACATCATTTCTTTGTCACACATTTGGGAAAAGCTTAGAAGGTTAGGTTTCAGACCCTTGACGTAGTATATATTTTTAATGCATTGGGACATAAATGGTCTTAACTTTTGCAATGCCTCTAATTTCACCATATTTTCCATTTCCAAAGCTTACATTTCTGCCTTAGAAGTCACTCAATAGAAGGAAGTTTTATTTGTCGCCCATCATGTGCCTAGAGCATGCGCTGTCCAAGTATCACTGCTTCCATTTTCCTTCTACTAGTACCTGCACAATCAACAAAGGTGTGATTTGGTACCTAGTCCACTTGGGTCCCTTTTGATTGTAGAAAGGGTGAATGAGATCCTTTTTTGCCTAGGCAGGAAGATCCCTATTGGTTCTTCTAGGAGGGTATCTTTTGCTTAAGCAGTTCCTTTGGTTCTAGGAGGTACCTTTCTTCATTATTGAACCAACTAAACTTGGGGGGACATCTTCTTTCTGACTGGTTCCTATTAGTTCTAGGAGTTTATCTTCTACCGATCCTATTTCTATTACTCCTATGATAATACCTTTGTCCTGTTCCCCTTCTCGGGTTACCTCTTTAATGGTTTTTCTTAATGTAAGATATGTTACTGTTGAGGTCTTTGGCATTTTTACTACAGTTTTCACTCAAATGTCTCGATATCCCACACAAGGTACATAGAACACCATGATCTATCACCTAATTCTTGGGCTCCTTTATTTTAAACCCAATCCCATACTTGGTGGTGAACTAACCTTGTTTCATATCATCGAGCATAGCAAAGGACTTGGTCCACTTCATAGTGTGCTCTAATTTAGCTTTAGTCTGGTCAAATTCCTTTAGGAGAACCTCATTCTTATGACTCATGTTGCTTGGCTCTTCTCATAGCTTCTTAACCTTCTCTTCCAGGTTAGATTGGGTCACACTCATAATATTTTTCTCATTCCTAGAGGACTTGAGACCATCAATATCCAACTACAGTTTTTGATTAACGTTCTCAAGATCCACATTCTCAGTTCTCAGCAGGGCATAGTCTCTCGAAAATAGGTTCTTAGAGTCATAAATAAGTCAGATAGGCTTCCATAAGACCTGTGATAGAGACTCAAGCTTTTTCTTGGAATAAATATGAATATTGGCTTTAGCTTGTTCAATACTCACCTTGGTATCTAGTAGAGCACCATCCTGATCATGAGAACCTGCTCCTGCCATCACTACCAGATTCTCCTGCCCAGCTTTAGCTTTGTTAGTGTTGGGATCAGCAGCTTCAGTTATCTATTCTTTGCCTCCTTCATCATCGGACTTATCCATGGTAACGAGAGCAATAAAGTCATTTTTCTGGTTCCTCGACTACCATGAGAGTCTCGCTATTTGATTCTTCACCCAGATTACTAGCTAGCACCGCTAATGCTCTTTATACTGAAAGATCCGCTTCTTGACTAGTCATCCTTCTATCTTTGCGAACATAGGGTTCAACCTTGGTTTCTTTAGGCTTCTCTGGATTATTCTTGTTAGACCCCGTAAGTTAGAACCCGTAAGTCCTTAATTGGTTCAATTTGGTAAAGTTTAGGACCAAATGTTAATTTTGTTCTAAGTTTAATCCTTAAGAATTAAATTATTGTGGGGTCATGGGTGTGTTTAATTCTTATTAGTGTGGGACTTGAGTCTATATATATACATGTGTGAGTCTATCTTGTGCGAGGAGACTTCTCTACACTTAGAAAAAAATTAGAGAAAAACTAGAGAGTAAGTTGAAGCTCTCGGATTGCTAGAGGAGGAAAAAAAATTCCATTTTTCGAGTTTTTGATTATTTGATGCTTCAAGCTTGGTATATTGGATCCCCTAAGTGGCGTAGAGGCGTTAGTTGGTCAAGGAAATGCTT
>JAOTQJ010061161.1:0-13769 GCA_025642045.1 Solanum sejunctum | reverse complement strand
AAATTCACAATTCAAACTAACAACTAACCCTTTTATCATGTTTTACCTTCAATTCAACACATCCCTAACACCCCCACAATCTTTAATTATCATAAATGCAGCTAGAAATTAGCATACTTTTCAAGCTCCTTATTAGACCCAAATCTTCCTAGCCGTCAAACCAAGCATTTTCTTGACCAACTAACACCTCTACGCCACTTAGGGGATCCAATATACCAAGCTTGAAGCATCAAATAATCGAAAACTCAAAAAAAAAGATTTTTTTTATCATTGTAGATGGGTCGAGAGCTCCCCCTGTTTGCTCTCCCACATTTACCAATTAGAAATAGCCACACACATGACCCCACAACAATTTAATCTTAGGACTAAACTTAGAATAAAATTTATATTTGGTCCCAAACTTTACCAGTTTGAACCAATTAAGGACTTACGGTTTCTAACTTATGGGGTCTAACAAATTATTGATTTTTAAGGTGACACATGGGTTAGGTGGAAGGATCTTTCACATCTTGTTCTCAGACACACTTTGTAACATACTTTCAACCAAAACAAATTCAGATAAAATTATACTTAATGATTGTACACATTTTTAATCAAGTCTAACTCGTTACAAAAGCTCTCCATACTTACCAAGATTTAGTTTTTTGTTGGTTGTATATTTGGTTAATTTATTATTTTTTTATGGGTAACATAATATTTTTGGTGTTGCTTTTCTTTTTTTTTCATAATGAAATCAATCTTGACTTGTAAATTTGACTGTACATATATTTGAAAACTCGTCCAGATTTTGTTTTAATGTATGGAATTTTTTTGGTTAACTCATTGATTATATGGTAACACAATAGTTTAGGGGAGAAGGACCTTCACATCTTCTAGTCAGACAAAATTGTTAACACACTTTCAATCAAATCAAAGCCAAAACAAAATCCCTCCTAATAATTGTGCATATTTTAACCCAAGTCTAACGTTACATATTTTCCTAATACCTTACAAAGATATTGTTTATTGTTGATTGTGTATTTGGTAAATTTATTTTATTTTGAACATGGTTTTAACCAAAACAAAGTCAATTATAGCTCTACCTATTTTTTGTACATATTTTCAAACATAAATTAATTTAACTACAATCGAACATACAATTAATCATTACTGTTATACCACTTTCCAACATACATCAAAATATCTTCAATAAGAACTTCAAAAAAATATATATAAAGTACAACAACAACATCAACATGCCCAGTGAAATCCGACAAGTGGGCTCTGAGGAGGGTAGAATGTACGCAGACCTTACCACTACCTCATAGAAGTAGAGAGGATGTCTCTTGGGAACCCTCATCTTAAAACCTATAAGCAGAAAAAAATTAGATATGACAAAAAGTAAAGGAAACATAAAGAATGACTAATAGTGAAAAGCACATGACAGTGTGTAAATATGAGAAAGCTAACACACATACGACAGATAATGATAACACATGACAAAAAAACATGACTACTCCTACTACCCTAATATACTCTAAGGCCAGACTTCCACCTAACCCTACAAAAAAATCAGTCTGCTATTCTAATTCGCGATCTCCTCTCCTTTTTATCTAAGGTTATGTCCTCGGAGAGATCATGTTTTGTCATATCTTGTCTAATCACCTCCCCCAAATACTTCTTCGGTCTACCTCTACCCCTCCATATAACTCCCAAAACCAACCTCTTGCACCTTCTAATAGGAGCATTGGTACTCCTTCTCTGCATATATCCAAACTAACGCAGTCTTGCTTCCCTTATCTTATCAGTCACAGGAGCCACCTCAAGCTTCTCCCAAATAGTCTCATTCCTAATCTTATCACTCCTGGTGTTACCATATATCCATCTCAATATCCTCATCTCTGCAACATGCATCTTCTGAACATGTACCTTTTTTATTAGCCAACACTCTACCCCCACACAACAAAGATGGTCTAACCATTATTCTGTAAAACTTACCTTTGAGTTTAGGTGGTATCTTCTTGTCACACAATACTCGAGAGGCTGCTTCATTTAGTCCATGTTGCCCCAATACGATGTGTAATATCATCGTCGATATCGCCACTACTCTGGATGATGGACCCTAGATTCTTAAAGTGTTCCCTCTTGGGGATAGGTTAAGTGGCAAGCCACACATGAATGTGTGCTTCATCCTTCGCAACACTAAATTTTCATTCCAAACAGAATTTATTGTACTCTAAAAATAATACAAGGTAATTAACATAATTTAGAATAAGCAGATGCATTTAATGCACATTGATGATAAGCATTTAAAGAAAATAGACATATACAAAAGAGATTATAATTTAGTTCACTAGTTATTACAGTGTGTAAAAATATAGAATATTTTCAATTTATTGTCCATAATCATACCATTGAATGAAAAGAGATAAAATATAAGAAGATTTTATTTGGATGTACTATGTAGCCGACACTTCTCTATGTATATGTCAAAGTTTTTACATTTTCCAATACACAATCCACTTTCAACACAAGATCTATTTATTTCACCTTTTCTATTGCCACATGTTTGCTTTCCTCCTTTTTTATCCTTTTATTGGCATTTTTTTATTAACTGGCATTGATTTTCTTTCACTTTTTTTACTTTTTCTCCATATATGTACATCCTTGTAAATAAAAGTTGACATTTTGTGGTAAATCATTTTGATGACATTTTCAGGTAATATAGCCTCTTAAAATGTATAGCTTAGTTGTTTTTGCAATAGGAATTGGGGAGGGGGGAGGGGAGATATAAGGGCATTTTACACAAATTTCATACTTTTTAGAGTTAATTGCAATTAATACCAACGTTTTTTTCAAAATTATCAAAAATTCGTTCTTTTTGATTCAAAAAATGAAACCAGTGATACATGTCGAAAAAGTAGGAGCATTAAGTAATTTTAATTATTACATATGGAGAAGTAGAGATTGTAATTTGTATCAATAAGTGTTGCAGTTTTGTGTTATTTAAGGAATGTTTTTAATTATTTATAAGAGTAGGGATTATATGAGATTATGTAAACATAACTTGTATATTTCTGTAATTTTTAGAAAATATAATTGAGAATTCAAAAAATTTAATCTTACAATCAAGGTCAATTTTGGATTTAAAATCATAGTCATATCGAATTAATTGATTAGATTGGCCACAAGACAAATTAATATAAGTTAGTTAACGAGCTTCTTAAAATTAATGAAGTGAAATAACTAGCCTAATCATCAATTAATTAATTTAAAAAATCATTTATAAATTAACTAAGATAAATAACAGAAATAAAATCTTTTGAAATAATTTTTGAAAATTACAAAAACGTAAGAATTAAATGTGTAACTATACACTCACTCACTCACACACACACACACACACACACACACACACACACATATATATATATATATGTATGTATATGTATACAGATATATAGATGTATACATATGTATATATATAATTTTTAAAGTTAAAACAAAAACAACAACATACCTAATGGAATCTCACAAGTGGAGTCTAGCGAGGGTAAAATGTACGCAAACCTTACCATTACCTCATAGAAGTAGAGAGGTTGTTTCCTAGGATCCCTCATCTCAAAAAGTCATAAGCATAATAAACTAGATATGAAAAAATAAAACGGAAAGAAAAGAAAACAGAAAAGGCGACTAACAACGTAAAACATGTGATAGTATGCAAATACAATAGTAATAACATATATAACATGGCTAAAGACAACACGAGATATAAAGACATGAATAAACCTCCTAAAGACCCATAACCAGACATGATCAGCTAACCCTACTAACCTATTATCCTGCTACTCTAATTCACGACCTCCACTCTTTCCTATCTAGAGTTATGTCCTCGGTGAGATCAAATTTCACCATCTTGTCTGATGGGTTGTTCTTACATTAGCCTAAATATACATATGATCTCTTAGAACATAGTAACATGCTAACCTACAATGACATTTCTGCTCCCATGTGCCCAAATAATAAGTTGCACGCTAGTGAGAGCACTCAGTTTCTTAATGAAAGTCTTTATCAAAGTATTGTTGGTGGCTTACAATATCTCACTTTAACTAGACCTAATATTTCCTTCTCAGTCAATAAAGTTTGTTAGTTCATACATAGTTCAGCAAAGAAACATTGGGCAACAGTTAAGCATATCTTGAGATATCTCAAATCCACGTCTTCTCATGGCATTTTCTTTCCGAATCAAAACTCCTACCAGTTACAAGGATGTGATGCCGATTTGGGAGGAAGTATAGATGATCAAAAGTCTACTAGTTTATCAATTTTCTTAGGTTCATCGATTGTTTCTTAGTGTTCTCAAAAATAATGATCAGTCTTGCGCTCCCTACCGAGGCCGAATATAGCTCTCTTGTTGCTGCCACTAGTGAACTTCTATGAATTCATCTTTTTGTTGAAACAAATTGGCATTTCTTTAGTTTTTGTACCTTCATTGTGGCGTGATAATTTAAGTGCTACCTATCTTACCTCTAACCCAGTGTTTAACTCTTGCACCAAATATATGGAGATCAATTTTCACTTCATTCGAGACCTTGTACATAAAAAGAAACTTCAGGTTTGGTATATTTCTTCTCATGACCAGCTTGCAGAAATTCTTACCAAGCCTCTCTTAAAGGATCATTTTTGTGCATTCCTTGTAAAGTTTAACTTTATACCTGGTTCAACTTGAGGTAAAGTGATAAGTATGGTATTTCAGTATTTGTTAATGTATCTATTAAAGTTTATTTATATAATTTTGTGTATGTGTGTGTATATATATATATAGATAGATAGAGATATAGATATATATTAACTCTTATATAAATCCCTTCTAATACCATCAATGAAAGTAACGGGGAGTTCAATTTACAATTCTAAGTTGTATGACATCATAAAATAGCAATGGGCTAGACAATACTTGTCTGTAAAAAAGAAAAATTGCATTCGCAAAATTGCAAAAAATGGGCCACACACTGCTCAAAGCATCTGCCACAACATTAGTCTTATCGAATGATAATACACACTCATATCATAATCCTTAAGAAGCTCTAATTACCTTCATTGTCTTAAGTTGATATCCTTTTGAGTGAACACATATTGGAGGCTCTTATGATCGGTAAACATATCAACATGCACTCCATAAAAATAATGACGCCAAATTTTTAAAGCAAAATGCATGGAGGCCAATTAAAGATCATGAGTAGGATAATTTTTTTCATGCACCTTGAGTTGTCTAGAAGCATAGGCTATCAGCTTTCCATTTTGTATCAAGACACAACCCAAACCAATCCTGGAGTCATCAGAATACATAACAAACCCTTTTGTACCTTCCGGTAGAGATAAGATAGGAGCGAACATAAGCTTATTCTTCAAGGTTTGGGTCTCTATGGGTAGCCTAGCTCATATTGATAATCGGTGTAAAAATATGGCTAGGTAGGTCCATCAGTTGGCTAGATTAGGGGTTAGGTTGGAAAATGTTGATATTGTGGTTATTGATGGATCAAACTCTTCCTTGGATGATGAGATAAAAGCAAACCAAGATCTTGACCCCTCCTTGTTAGAATTTAAGGTCTTGGTGAGAGAGGGCAAGGTGGAAGTTTTCTCTCAAGAGGTAGATAGTGCTCTTTGGTACTAAGGTAGGTTGTATCTACCTTGTTGATGGCTTGAGGGAGAAGATTATTGATGAGAATCATAATTCATCCCATTCTATTCACCCTAGTTCTACCAATATTTTTAGAGATTCTAGAGATGTGTTTGGGGGGGCAAGTATAAAAAAAGACATTGCCAAATTCCTGTCCGTCTGTCATAGTTGCCAACAAGTCAAAGACGAACATCAAAAGCCAGGTGGTCTAACCCTAGATATAGATATTCCTACTTGGAAGTCGGATAAAATTAACATGGATTTTATGGTTGGGTTACCTAAGACTAGAAAGGATTTTGATTCTATTTGGGTTTGTGGTTGATAGAATGACAAAGGCGGCTCATTTCCTACAGTAAAGACTACTTATGGGGCCAAAGACTATACTAGATTGTACATTCATGAGTTAGTTAGATTTCATGGGGTACCTTTGTCTATTATATTATATCGTGGTGCTTAATTCACTTTACATTTTTAGAGGTCCTTCTAAAGAGGTCTTGGTACCAAGGTAAAGGTTTGCACGGTCGTTCACCCACAAACAGATGGCCAAGCTGAAAGAACTATACAAACTCTTGAGGATATGCTTAAAGCTTGTGTTTTGGAGTTTAAGCATAATTGGGATGATCATCTTCCATTCATTGGGTTTTCTTGTAATAATAGCTATCATTCTAGCATTATTATGGCTCCTTTTGAGGTTCTGTATGGTAGATGTTGTAGTCCCTGATTGGATGGTTTGAGGTAGGGAAAGGCATTATTGGGTTCATACCTAGTCATGGAGGCTAAGGAAAAGGTAAGGGTGATTAGGGAGAGGCTAAAAACGGCCCAAAGTTATTAAAAGTCCTATGTCAATGTGAGGAGATGGGAGCTTGAATTTAAAGTTGGTGATTAGATCTATTTGCAGGTCTTACCCATGAGGTTTGTGGTTCATTTTGGTAAGAAGGGTAAATTGATTCTAAGATATATAGGTCTTTATAAGGTGTTGAGGAGGATTAGTAAGGTATCCTATGAGTTGGATTTGCCTAGTGAAATGGACTTGGTTCATCTGGTCCTTCATGTATCCATGTTGAGGAAATATGTGGGTGATTTGAATACTATTGTTCCATTAGATGTTTTGGGTGTTGTTGAAAAAAGCTTGACCTATGAAGAGGTTCCAATAGAGATCTTAAATAGACAAATGAACAGGTTGAGGAACAAGGATGTGGTTTCCGTTAAAGTCCTTTGGAGGAATCAACTAGTCGAAACTGGTACATGGGAGGCCGAAGCGGACGTGCAAAAGCAATATCCTTATCTTTACCATTCTACTTAAGCCTAAGGTACTAATTCTAAGCCTTCTATGTGATTTCATATCTCATGTATCAACCCTATATGTCATTTGCATGCTTTGAGGTTTATTTTAACAAGTTCATGGTGATTTTGATACTTGTGCACAGATTTTTGAAATGATGTTTAAGTACATTATTGCATTCTTGTTGGGGTTGATTTCTTCATGATAATTCTTCTTATATACATTTCTTTGACATTCATGGATGAATATTTTCAAGGGGAGATATTGAAATTGCCCCAAAAAGTGCCCAAAAATTACATCGAAAGTGCCTAAAATCGTAATTTCCATATATCTCAAATTCGTTGCGTGACATCAAACATTTGACTTGTTATTTGTGACTAGGGGGAACAATTGAGTGGAAAATAAGTCTAACCCCAATTTTAGAGCAACCGTATCAAAATTGAAAAATGCAAAATGTAATTTCCAGTGAGGTATTCGCGTCCCTAGCGTGATGTGGCTGGGGTGCGCCTAAGTGTTATTTTTGCCCAGTTAATTTATCTTGGTCCAACGCTTTTGAGTCTTGGTCTGAATCCTTCCCATGCATAAAAATACCTATACTTATCTATATATCACCTTCATATGATATAAGGCATTTCCCAATACTCTCTCTCAAACACTTCGATAAATATTTCACCCAAAATTCAAGTGTCAAACCTTATTCCGGATCTTAAGGATTTTAGTCAAGCTTTAAGTTCTCATCTCAATCTTTATCAAGGAATTCTCCAAAGCTAAGGTATGTGGGTTCAACCATTGGCTCCTTTCACTCATGGTGCCGAAGCTTCCTTTTTAAATAAATTTCATGTCTCTAAGTAGATTTACTTATGCGTCTTATTTAATATGAATTTGACTATGAACTATGTTGGGGTTTCATAAAAGTGTGACTGTTTGAGCATATTTTGAGTTATAAATTTTGGATCCATCTTGAGATTTGATGAAGGGTTTTGATGTATATTGTATGATGGTATTACTAGTATTAGTGGGTTAATTTACTTCAAGTTTACTTGCATGATTTCACTCTTGAATTACATGGTTTTATACTAGCATTGCACACCTACCAAGTGTTTGATAAAATGTTCGATTAATGTAGCTTGAGTTGTTGAAGGCCTAATGCTTGGCATTTGAGTTAAGTGACTTTATGATGATGAAAGGATGATATTTATGTGATGATCTAATGATATGCATCTATAATGTTGTGAGTTGACCATAACTAATTGAGGGATTGATACCTCAATTACCATTAGATGGGGGTGGTATGCCATCAATCGATTGAGGGGTTGATACCTCAATCACTTCCGGCGGAGGGTGGTCATGTCCATCAACCAATTGAGGGGTTGATACCTTAATAGCCTCAAATGGGGGTGGTAAGCCATTAACTAATTGAGGGTTGATGCCTCAATCACTTCAATAGAGGGTGGTCATTTTTATCAATCAATTAAGGGGTTGATTCCTCAATCACTTCTAAGGGGTGGTCTACCTTGGATTTCAAGTACTATGTTGCTTACTCTATGTTGATGGTCTCTTCCTTCACATGTAATATGTCCTATATAAGCATGTTTTACTTCAATATCATTCATATATGTCATATTATTATTATGCTATCCATTGCTTATGATATTGCATTTTGGCTATGTTGCCTATCTCTTGTTACACTGCATCCTACATATATAGTACATTCAAATGTACTTGCACATAATATATGCTCACAAGATGTTACCATGTAGGAACTGGAGATCCTCACGATCATCCTTATCCTCCCCGTTGCTAGTACTATCTTTACAAAGCAAGTTGGAGAGTCCTCAATTTCGGGGACAATGTCTTTGATCTTATGCTATGTATAAAGACTCTCTTTCCTTTATCGTATGTTTTGACTATGAGGGTGAGTCCAGTTGCTTGTCTTGGCCCCACTAAATTCTATGTTTAGAGGTGTTATTACATATGTTATGTAATGATGGTATAATCTTGGCTCTCTTTGATCCTTTTGAGAATTTGTGAAATGAAGGATTTCCCCTAGTCCCTTTCCTCTTATATCTATTCATTTATTGCTTTTGCGATCAAGGATGTGTAATGATATGTTAAGAGACTTGATTGGGGTCCCTTTGGGTTCTTCATTCACCGTGTCACGTCTAGGCCTTAAGGTTGGGCCATGACAAACTTGGTAGCATAGATTTGTCCCGCTTGATGACTTATGCCGAGCAATTGGAGGGGGAGAAATTGAGGAAGAGAAGGGATCATGAGGCCCCGAGGTCTCGTTTTGATGGTAAGTTCCAAACTCCCAAGGGTGGCCATTTTCATCCAGGCCAATGGTCTTCTCATGCTCCTAATTTAAGATTCGCCAATGACTACCTAAGGGCCCAAGGTGATGGTGGTGTGGTGCCTAATGCTATGTGTCCAAAGTGTGGTAGAGGTCATGGTGGCCCATGCCTGTGGAGAAGTAGGCCACAAGATGATTGATTGTCCATGAGAAAACATAACAAGGATAAGGATGTTCATCCTCAAGTCCAAGGCTAATGCATTTCCTTTGGGGAAGGGAGGCCAACAAGGTGGTGCCCCAAAGAACAAATGGTTTTATGCTCTTCAAGGGAGGCAAGGGGTAAATGAGGTGCCTGATGTCATCAATGGTACGTTAAAAGTCTTTGATTTTGATATGTATGCATTTATAGACCCAGTGCCACTTTTTCTTATGTTACCTCTCTTATTGCCAAAATGTTTCGTGTTGAGCCTGAACTGTTGTATGGGTCTTATGAGGTGTCTACTCCCATTGCTGCATCTATTGTTGCTAGAAAGATCTATAAAAACTATTCCGTTTGTATCTTGTATACAATATTGCCTTTTGATTTTGTTGAATTTGATATGGTTGATTTTGATATTATTCTTGAGATGGATTGGTTGCATAATTACTATGCCTCTATTGATTGTAGAACCCATAGGGTCATGTTCTAATTCCCAAATGAACTCGTCCTGGCGTGGGAGAGTCATGATGTGGTGGTCAAGGGTAGGTTTATCTCTTGCATTAAGGCTTAAAAGCTGATCTCTAAGTGGTATCTCTATCATCTTATGAGGTTAGGTATGTTGAGTCTGAAGTCTTTCCTATAGAGTCAGTTCTGATGGTTAATGAGTTCCTAGATGTCTTTCAAAATAACCTTCCTGGTGTTCCTCCCGAAAGGAAAATAGACTTTGGTATAAACCTTCTTCGCGATACTCAACCTATTTCTATTCCCCCTTACCATATGGCCCCGACAGAGTTAAAGGAGTTGAAAGAGCAATTGAGGAACTTGTTGGAGAAGGGTTTTATTAGGCCTATCCAATCACCTTGGGGTGCACCGATTTTCTTTGTGAAGAAGAAGGATGGTTCTGTTAGAATGTGTATTGACTACCAATAACTTAATAGGATCACCATAAAGAATTCGTATCCTCTACCAAGGATTAATGATTTATTTGACCAACTTCAAGGGGCTAGTCACTTCTCTAAGATTGATCTTTGGTCCCGGTATCATCAAGTGAAGGTGAGGGAGTGTGACATTCTTAAGACAACCTTTGGACTAGTTATGGGCATTATGAATTTGGAGTTATGTCCTTTGGGTTGACCAATGCACCAACTATCTTCATGGATCTTATGATTAGGGTCTTTAAACCCTACCTTTATTTGTTTGTGGTGGTTTTCATTGACGATATTTTGATCTACTCTTATATCGAGGAAGAGCTTGTGGACCACTTGAGGGTGGTGTTGCAAAAATTGAGGAAAGAGAAGTTGTATGCTAAGTATGAAAAATGTGAATTTTGGTTGAATGAGGTTGAGTCATGTTGTATCGGGGGATGATATTAAGGTGGCTCCTAAAAAGATGAATGTTGGCCTAGACCATTGACCCCATTGGACATTAGAAGTTTCTTGGGCTTAGTGGGTTACTACCGGAGATTAGTGAATGGGTCTCTTCTATTGCTTCCCCCATGACTAAGTTGACTCAAAAGAATACTAAGTTTTTCTAGACCAATAGGTATGAAAAGAGTATATCACATATGTTCCTCCTCACTATGAGAGTAGATCAAAATATCATCAATGAAAACCACTACAAGCAAATCAATTTACGGTTTAAAGATCCTATTAATAAGATCCATGAAGATAGCCCATGCATTAGTCAACCCAAAAGACATAACCACAAATTCATAATGCTCATACCTAGTCTAAAAGGCCATTTTGGGAATGTCACACTCCCTCACCTTCATTTGATGACCTTGACCAAAGATCAATCTTAGAGAAGCAACTAGCCCCTTGAAGTTGGTCATATAAATCATCAATCCTTGGTAGAAAATACTTATTTTTTATGGTGACCCTATTAAGTTGCCGGTAGTCAATACATATTCTAACAGAACCATCCTTTTCTTCACAAACAAAACTGGTGCACCCCAAAGTGATTAGCTAGGCCTAATAAAACCCTTCTCCAACAAGTCCTCAATTGCTCCTCTTTTAACTCTGTCCTATACGGTAAGGGGGAATAGAAATGGGTTGAGTATCAGGGAGGAGATCTATACTAAAGTCTATTTCCCTTTTAGTATAAACACTAGGAAGGTTATTTGGAAAGACATCTACGAACACATTAACCACCAGAACCGACTCCATAGGAAGAACTTTCGACTAAACATCGCTAACCTTCACAAGATGATAGAGACACCATTTAGAGATCAACTTTTGGGCTTTAATTCAAGAGATAAACCTACCTTTGGCCACAACATCATGACTCTCTCACTCAAGGACGGGTTTATTTGGGAATTGGAACTTGACCATATGGGTTCTACAATCAAGAGAGGCATAGTAAGTATGCAACTAATTCATCGCAAGAATAACATTAAAATCAACCATATCTAACTCAACAAGATCACAAGGTAATATTTTATGCAAGATACAAATGGTACAACTTTTATAGATCATTCTAGAAACAATAGATGCACAAATGGGACTAGACACCTCATAAGACTCCCACAACAATTCGGGCTCAACATGAAGTATTTTGGCAATAAGAGGGGTAACAAAAGAAAGAGTGGCACCCGAGTCTATCAATGCTTCCACATTAAAATCAAAGACTTTTAACATATCGGTGATAATATCGGAAACCTCATCTACCCCTTACCTCACTTGAACAACATAAAATCGATTGTGCCTAGGGGCACCACCTTATTGGCCTCCTCTACCCAAAGGAACTGCATTAGCACCCCAGCCTTGAGGACTAACATCCTTACCCTTGTTGTGATTTCATGGACAATCAATCATCTTGTGGCCTACTTCCCCACAACCAAAACAAGCATTGGTATCCATCAAGCATGGGCCACCATGACCCCTACCACACTTTAGACAGATAGCATTAGTTCACCACTCCATTATCACCTTGGGACCTTGGGTAGTCATTGGCAAATGTTCCCTTAGGAGCATGAGAAGACCCTTGGCTTGATGAAAATGGCCACTCTTGGGAGTTTGGAACTTACTATCAAAATAGGCCCTCTTGGACTCACAACCTATTCTTTTCCTCAATTCTCCACCTCTAATTGCTCGACATAAGTCACCAAGTGGGACAAATCCATACCACCAATCAACATAGTGGCCTAACACTCCTCATTTACCAAATAGAATACACCCATCACAAACTTATTCATTCTAAATCTTGGATCGGCCACCAATTAGGGAGCATATGTTAAGAGTTGGTTAAACTTGAGGGAATCCTCCCTCACACTCATAGATCCTTACTTCAAATTCATGAACACCATTATTTTGGCCCCCCTAAGCTCAAGATGGAGGAATCGGCTGAGAATTGCCGCCTTAAACTCCTCCCATAGAACCATATTGTTGTTCCCCTTCTACTCCTTCCATTGAGAATACCATATTTGGGCGACCCCTTGAGTTGGTAAGCCACCGACTCTACCGTTTCCTCTGACTCAAACACCTATAATAGCCTACACTTTATATACCTCATCAATAAGTTCTTGAGGGTCCTTATCCACTTTAGATCCATTGAACTCCGGTAGGTTCATCCTCATGAAATCCCTTATCCTAGATGTCAGAGTAGGAGCATGAGTGGCTTGGGCCCCTTGGATGACTTGATTATCCATGGCTTAAGCTACTAAAATGAGAGCATCCCGAAGCTCACCATGAGCTAGTTGATTCTCGAGTGTGCGGGCTCTTCTTCCGCTTATGTTAGGCATGATCTAGTATAGCAAAGAATAATCGTTAGGGGGGAAAAACCTTACCTTAACTTCTACGACACGATATATAGAAAGAAGAAGGGAGACATTTTCCTAGAACATCTCATATCCTCTTACTCATAGTTGTTGTGCACTGAACAACTATGAATAATATTCTAATCATCGTGGTTTGTTGGATGCTGAGGACCATTAACAACCTAGAGCTCTGATACCAAGTTTGTCACGACCCAAGCCTAGGGACTAGATATAACACAGCGAATGGGGAACCCAAAGGGATCCTAATCAAGCGTCTTACCATATCATTACACATCCTTGGTCACAGAAGCAATTACACACAATAAAAGAACAGAAATAAGGGTAAAAGGACTAGGGGAAATCCTTTATTTCACAAATCATCAAAAGAGTCAAAGGTTACATAACTTATCCAAAAACACCTCTAAATTTAGTACTTAGTGGAGGCCAAGATAAGCAACCGAGCTCACCCTCATAGTCAAAATATACAATAAAGGAAAGAAAGTATTTATGTTAGACCTCGTAATTAATTCAATCGAAGTAAATCGTTCAATTGGAAAAGTTATGACGAACATGGCATAATTTAAA